>PVKE010044599.1:0-12942 GCA_004027555.1 Craseonycteris thonglongyai | reverse complement strand
AAATTTAAAAAAAAAAAAAAAAATGAACTGGAAAAAAAAAAAAAAAGAAAAGCACATCAGAGGTTTTCTGTGGCTAGAGGTTGAATGTGTGAGTTTGCCTGGGAAGCGGCACCAGGAAACCCTTGCAGAGATGGGAACACTATTTATCTTGATTAGCAGGTGTTTAAATTTGTTAAAAATCAATGAAATGTATGCTTAAAAATTGGTAGATTATATTGTGTATAATGATACATTCAAATAATTTATTTTAAAAAGAAAGCGAGAAATACTATAGCTCTTAAAGACATTCAACTACGCTGATAAGTACTTTGAGAATAACAATTCATGAACCAACTGTGTCCACCACAGCTCTACAATGGCAGAAACTGACTTCTGGTATGATCCTGTGAGGGCCTCCAGATAAAACAAAAAACATTTAAAGCTTGGGGAAACGGTTCTAAGAGGAGGTAGCAAATGACAAAACATCTATTCAAGAAAAATCTATGAAAATTCTGTAGGAAAGTAAGAGTCTGTGCTATTTGAACCAAGACCTTCTCACTTTCCCCCTTCTAGGAACTGCTCCAGTCCCTGCAACCATAAACAGGACCCCATTTCCCCCTCACTCACAGTTATAGAGCTTTATTCCTGGGAGAGTCAGGATTTCAGCATTTCTTTTCTTGCCCCTAGCTGCCACTTGCTGAGGCTAAGGTATAGGCGAGTGCAATGAAGAAATGGAGTTTTCCTTCTTCTGTCCAGATGCCCTTCATAGAACAGAAGTTCTAACACGTGTATGAGAATACTGGAACCCTGGTCATCTTTGTGCTGGCTTGTGAGGCGCCAGGAGAGAAAGCCAAGAGGACTCCAGGCTGCTCTCCCAAGTGCTCAGCTTCTAGAGTAGAGACATTACTCAGAAGGTTTAGATGTTTTTTGTGTTTTGTTTTTCCTGGGTGGCAAGAGGCAGGCCATAAAATAATAGCACCTAAACTCTTTCTGAAGGAACTGACTTCTATTACAACATATTTTGGATCAATTCAAGTTTAAGGGCATTTTCAAGAACAATGGAGGTTGTGTTGAAAGATGATGGAGAGGAGATTCAAAATAACAGTCTAAATTGCAGGCTGGCTAGTTTGTGGGAGAGACCATGGAACAAGACAGTGAGAGGAACTCTCCTGTGGTTAAAAAAAAAACAAAAAACTGAACTCCAAAACTACTCTTTCAAAGGAACTAAGATTGGGTTACTTTGTAGAGCAATTTATGCCCCAGGGCACTGATGAGAACAATAGAGCAGCCATCTAGTGATTAGTGAAATTAAACAGCTGGGTACACACAGTCAGGGAAAGACAAAAACAGCCCTACTAATACAGGAAAAGGGCATGAGGACTATTTTTACAGAAGGAACTAGGAGGTTGGATTCCAAGCCTGCTGCAGCCATGCTCCAAGATGCAGAACTTAGGCAGATGTTATTCACACAGAACAGACCATCCGAAGCCTATTGAGCAAAGAGATTCCATTAGGCCATTCTCAGATTAAACCTGTTACAAACTAGCCAAGCACTGTACTTTACAAAAGCTAAAAGTCAAACCTGCCCCTATTATTTCTATACCTTGCAGAAGTTCCCCTTACCAAGAACGTTACATGGAAATAAGAAACACATATAAACCCTAGCCAGGCAATGGAGGGGGTCTCTCTTTCACTAGTGATTAGAGACCATCACTCTGTGGGGAGGTCTTCCATTTCTTACCAACTCTCTGCTATATAAATTTACCATTACTTTAAACTCTATATTGGCTCATGTTTGAATTCTTTCTTATGTGAAGCCAAGAACCCTCTTTCCTACTGTAATATTACCAAAACTACTGTCATCCTAGGGTCACTGTGGACATACCCCAAACTGTGCTGCCTGAGAAGGACATCAGAAGATTAACACTGAGGGGGCAGGGTGCAAAATTCACTAAAATAGTCCAGTTAATCCCTAAACAAGTAAAGTACCCAGAATTTTTCCAATTCATGGTCTTAGCTGCTCTAGCACTCACCTTGCCAACACTCCTTAAGAATATGGACTGTGTCTTTTCCCTGTTTCTTTTTTTCTTTTCTTTTCCCAGTGTTTAATATACTACCTGGCACACAGTAGACATTTAACTAAAAAGATATAATGTATTAAACAATTTACCACGGAAGGACAGGAGACTGCTAGATCTGGCTCAGATTATATTCAATTTATATGGGGACCTTTTTCTATAGGAAAAGAGGCTCATTCTAAGAAGAAATGTGGTTCAAGAGGGAAGAGTGAACCTGAATGGAAAATAATAGAAGAGGAACCAGAACAAGTATTAATAGCATGTTTGGGGAGGAATAAAAGAACTTAATATAGCCTTTTGGGACATGTGGACCAGCCAGGGAGAAACGTGGAGGATAAAGCAAGCTTGGGGCTCCTTTGCTGTTAACACTCACCTGGTGAGTCTGTTCAGCCAGGTTCCCCAGAACTGTCCCACAGGACACTGTGCTGATGACACACCTAAGCGGGATATCTCATGATACGTGCAAGTAAGACTTTCCTGTCATGACTGCAGTTTACTCTTCATTTATTTGTGCAAATTATCAAAACCAAAATCGCCCAGCTGATTCCTGGGGTGCTCTAGAGGGGATAACATTAATATTTAATGGCTGCATTGCCCACAACACTGTTTTGTCCATGCAAATTCTCTCTCCTGTTTGTTTTAATTGATTGTATAAAGAGCTGGAGAAGAGAAGACACATTGAATAAAAACAAACCAGGAATTATTTTGTTAAACTTTCTAAGGCTATGTAGGAATAGGCAATCAGTTTTGAGCAACCTATTAGTACGTGCATCAATATCCAATATTGATGAATGTTACATCTCATAAACATTGCTTATATCAGAGTTCAATATGTCTGTTTGAGAATAGCCCCAATGGTACATATTGACAAATAATTACCGAGATGCTGTAAAATTAGAGCAAAAGGCATTCTATCTATAGAGAGGTCCCAGTGCTGTCAATGGGTGGCATGACCAGTGGAAGGAGAATCACTGTTATTTCTACAATACCAATGCTGATATTGTTGTCCCTTTGACCAGAAACACATTAGCACCCTTAGGCAGACAAGTTTTCTAAGAAAAGATGTCAATTTGTTTTTTGGTCCACCCTTATGAAGCCACCTGTTAAATGCCTAGAACAACTTTACTAGCAGAACTAATCAATGGAAGTGTGAGAAATTACTGAGGAAGAACCAACATAAAAAAAATAAAGATGAGTGATGAATAAGATCATATAGACATATTAGAGGACGGTACATCCAAGAGACAGTTTGATTGTATGGCTTGATCAAATTGGAATCTCTAGGGGTACTGACCATAGAAAACCCAAGAAAGAAAGTTATAGCTATAAATCTAATGGAAAAAAATCACTATGCAAGAACTATTGCAGAATTTGTTACTGACTATTACATTAAGTGAGCCAATTTCAATACTTCAGATATGTTCAAACAGTATGTTGGAGATCTTGTGAGCACTACAACAATTGGAGTACATATTAGAGAGAGAGAAAGACCCCTAAGTAAAGAGAATTGTAAAGATAAGAGGAAACAGACATGTAGATAAACTCGTGAGACAAACTGTCTTCTCTGTAAAGCTCTCCATCTGATAGAACTTTTTGAACACCACCGTAAAAATATTAGTATTTTTAAATTTTTTAACAATTATGTTATTTTTTTAAAATAAATACATGTTTAAACATTGATCCCATTTATTATCCTCACCTACCCATTTCAACAGTCCTTATTCTTCCACTTTTCAGGAAGAGGGAACACCTGGGAGGTACAGCAAGATTTCTTAGACTGGGTTCCTTGGAGAAATCTCAGGGAGCAGGTGGGCTACCTAATGTTTTATGCAAATGTTTGTTTTATTTAACTTTATTTTATTATTTCAGTTTGTTTGGAGAAATAGTCTGTCACTATGCTTTGATGTTAAGAGGTTTTAAGTGAGATAAAAAGGAAGGACTGTTCCTTTGCCAATGCATGGTTTACTGCTTCCATCTATGTAGTATATCTGTTTATGAATTCTTAATGATCTGATTTCTACCCACAGAATGGTGATCAGGGCTTGCTTGTAGTAGGGGATGTCAACAGTGCGACGTGAAGTATGAAGTCCAATGTCGTCTTAAAGATTTCCTTTTTCCGTAAGCTCTGTATCTGCAGAAAGCAGGCATTTTCCTCTTCTATTTTCACCGGGCACCCGATGGATTTTTCAGGCTGAGTCACAACATGTCATCAAGGGTCTGTGTGTGTGCATGCGTGCACTCACAGGCACGTGATTCCATTGTTATCCTGGGTCTACTTAAGGAGCCTTTCTCCCTCCCCACCTGCTGTAACACTTGAGAGTTCTACTTACTTATACAGTATTGGGCCTGGGGAATCACCAGCAATTTGGTTCATGTATGTTCTCATGTCAATGCCTGGTGAAGATGAAAAGGCAGAGTAGCCGATAAATCCACAGTTTGTCTAAGAATTTCTTCTGGGATTCCAGAAGCAAGATTGAAGATTCCCCTGAGTTGGCCTGATCCTGCCCCGTTTTATTTCTTCAGTAGCCCCCGACTGTCGGCTTCTTGTGGTCATGACAGTGTTTTCATGTCTCACTATTGTATCCTCAAGTCCTTAAATGTTAAGTGGTGCTCTGCGTAGATTCAAGATGGTGCTATCAGTGTTTTTGTTGTCATTTGCAGTAACCTTCTCATCCACCTGACTTACTGCATAAATTGCCTGAAAACTGCACATGAGATTACTTTGGCTGGCTCCATGAGATCAACAGATGTTTCTGCCAGGCAATACACTCCACGTTGACATAAAATGAGTGGGGAAAGAAAAATGATATGTTTCATTAAATCATGGCAGCCTGCCCCTGTGTTCACTAATTTATGTTTTTCCAAAACTGGCTGTTGGCCTATGTGTAGAGATGATCATAATAAATGGTAATAGTGTCTAGCAGTTTATCTTTGCCATCACAGTCATCTCTTTGCACTCATTCCAATTTCAATCAAGATACACAGATGTGGAGTTTATTGGGATGAGACAGACTGGAGATTTATAGTCAACATACCTCCCACCAATTAAGAAGAATTACCCAAATAACTTTTATCCATATTGATTGAAATGTTGGCATATTTGAACTAAAAGTAAAATTTTTTTGTGAAATAAAAACACAATTATATGTTTCTTTAAGGTCAGTTAAATTAGCATCTTGCCTTTTTACTCAGAAAGTAATGCTGCTGAACAAACAACATGACCAATGGTGCCCTAGGAATCAGACATTTCACTGGAAGTTCATTGGCAGAAGAAACCAAAAGGTCATATAAGAAAAAATAAAGGTATTTTTTAAAGGCTGAGTACAGGCTTAGTGCTTAACATTTTGTTATAAACAGTTGGTAGGAATGTAGATGAATGCCTTTTAAAATGATTAAACTGAGCTTAGAAAGTTCATAAATATACACATGAGTATGTCTTGAATAAGGTAAAGGGAAGTAGATATGTTTGGTTGTAGTTTGAGCATTTTACCTTCTTCTAGTGCCAACACTTGGGTTCTTTTCTTTAAAATGTGGTGCTAGGGGAGCTGCACCACATTTGTATCACCAAAGGTGAGCACGTGACCTACCTTAGCCAATCAAAGTAACACAGCCCTCTGACGGAAGTGATAAATTTATGCTTGGTTATTACCCAATCTTACAACACTCAGTTCTAGGATTCTACTGAACCTCTTAGTCAAGGGAAGCTGAGCTGCTGAGAACACATAATAATGTTGGCATAACTGGCAGCCCTATTGTAATAAAGTGAGGTCAATATAAAAATGGACTAAAAGAAAGAAAATAGAACTGAGATTTAGAGGCTAATAATTAGAATATTTATTGAATCCCTGAACACAGACATGCTCTAAACTAATGTTCTAAGACATTTTTTAAAAGCATTTTGTTTTTACAGTTTTTTTAATTTAAAGACTATATACATAATTTTTATTAAATAGATAGATATATGATAGTCTCCTAAAATAATAAAATAATATAGATAGAGTTCCTAGAGATATTTTCACCTGTCCTTCTCTTCAAATTCTAGACTGCCAAATAGTCAGTGGAACAGCTGAGAAATTAAATAAAATAATGACTGACCATTTTCTTCAAATTAGAAATTTATCAAAGGTTGGTGGTGACAATGAAATAAATAGTATTAGTATGATAGTAGGGGCCAAAGCTTAATTGTAATAGATTTAACAACAGTTGAGAAGAGAGAAATTGAGATAGAAATTAAGTAGTTTGTTGTTGTTGTTGTTGTTGTCTTATTTTTATTTTGTTTTTTAATTATAGAAGGTTTGCTACAAGGGAAGCAAACCAGTAGAGCAGTGGTTGGCAGGAGAAGTGAAGCCAATACCATCCCTCACTAGTGGCTCCTACTGCATATGACTAAACTTAGACTACCTACCTAGCCATAAATGCTTGCCTAGCTGAGGATCACAGTGAAGTTCACCTCACGAACTCCCTGGTCATGCTCATTGCAATGATCTGTTTGTATATCAACTTGCCTCCACTGAATTGGGAGCTCACTGAAATAAGGGCCTTTGCTTTTCTTATCATTACACCTCTAGCACTTCACTAAGTATGACATATAGCAAATGTTCAATAAATGGATCATTAAATACAATATTGGTATAAGGACAAAATAAGATATTATCTGTACAGTCAAATGCACATGCAAAGGAATTACAAAAGTGGGTGGAATGTACCAGGCATAAACATCACTTCTTTTTCCCTGTTACCTCCCCTCTCCAGCCCTAGGAAAACGGTCAGTAGTGCACATGCTCTATCACTATTGACAGGCTCTACGTTTTAGAAATAGTGCTCTTCAAGCAAATCTATACCAACCCAGTATTTCCTATTTTTGCTAACCTAGGAGTCAAATAACAATTAAAAAATTCTATCTTGAGAAGTTTTAGTCCAGTAGAGAGGGCAAACCTGCAAAAATAGGAAATGGAGAGTGATGCAGTTCCCCTACAAATTACCTTTCTTTCCCAAATTGTCCATTTTTTATATACTCACAACCTGTTGGTGCTAATAAAGAATTCCATACTTCTTTTCCCTTCCTCATTAGAAAAAAAAAGTGTTTTAAAAGGTTTTTAGGCCTTTCTTTTAAAATGTATACACCTTTGCTTTCTATTGCCAGAGGAAATAACGTGTATGCGTGTGTGTTGAGAGACAGACAGACAGACAAACTGGAGCGGGGGCTGGGGTTGTGGATAGAGAGACCCAGCACAGATCCTCTAGACCCCACATTTACTGGGATGAAGCTTCAGTAAAATTTGAAAGGCCTGTGTGTTTTGTTTTCATAAATGCATCCCTGAGAAAATTAATCAGACTAATGAAAGGAGGCAGGCCAATGAAGGAGGTTCAGATAGATTCCAGTTCAATTTGCCAAGAAGATGCAAGCACTGTCATTCTCTGGCATTTCTTAATTTTCCTCATGACTTCTAAAAATACACCTATTTATTGATTGATTCAAACCATGAAGATGTGAATAAAAACATCATTGTAAAATATGTTTGTGTAGTTGTTGTAAACATGCAGCCTCTGTTATATGTAAGGATGCTTAGGAAAAATATCATTTAAAATTTTATAATTTCTTTAAAGTCCATATACAGCAAGCAACAGGAATAGTCAGAACTATAGAATTATTAAAGCATTAAATTAGCAAAATTTATAATCTGAGAAATGGAACACATTATTCTCTATAAGTGTGGATTCAGAATGGATCAGATGAGGTATTACTGAAAGAGGAATGTGACCCAGGACCGTAAAACCTAAGTCTATTCTTGGGCCAATCACCAAAAGGTAAGTCACTCACCATCTAAGAACTGGCTACATGTATCCCCCTATCACAGTGATCCTCGACCAGCAGACACCTCTCTTCCCCCAGACCCCCACCCAGGTTGGGAGACATTTGACAGTGTCTGACAACATTTTTGGATGCCACAACCAACAAGAGGGTGCTATTGTCATGTAGTGGGTAGAAACCCAATATATTGCTAAATATCCTACAACACAGGAAAGCACCCTACAACAAATCATGATCCACCCTTAAATGTCAATAATCCCTTGGTAGAGCAATCCCTCTGTATAGGAGTTCTCAGTTGTGATGTATGATATTGGGCAATACAGTTATTAACTGAAATAATTATTTTTTATGCTTTGATTTTGACTGGATTATAAGTATGTGAAAAAATTAACTTCTTGGTGACATTGTAAAAGTGGCCCTATAAATCATTTTTATGATTATTCATTAAGAGTTTAGGAAGTTACCAAAATCCCTACAGCTGGTGTTAGCTATTTCATGCCCCAGTTTTCTGTTGTAATGCTACAACATAACTCCTGAGAAAACTCTAATTATGAAGCAACTTTACAATGAAATTGGATATGAAACTTTTCTTTTTTAGTATTTTCCCATGTTAAACATATTTTATTTTTATGTGAAATATTAATTGTAAATTAATTGAGTTGTGATCACTTTAGACACACCCTTTTCTTGGAAGCAACTTAAGATTTATAGAGGGACTAATGTGTTGTTACAATCAAGACAAGGAATAACAAGTGCTGGAGAGGCTGTGGAGACAAAGGAATCTTCTTACACTGCTGGTGGGAAGGTAAATTGGTACAACTATTATGGAAGGTAGTGTGGAGATTCCTCAAAAAATTAGAAATGGAATTGCCATATGATCCAGCAATCCTTCTTCTGGGTATTTACCCTTCCCACCTTCCTCCAAAAAAAAAAAGAACTTGAAAATTTTAATTTACAAAGATATATGTACCCCAATGTTCATCACAGCACTATTCATGGTGGTCAAGTCATGAAAACAACCAAAGTGTCCTTTGATAGATGACTGGATAAAGGAATTGTGGTACATTTACACAATGGAATACTACTCAACAATAAGAAAAGATGAAATATAGCCATTTGTAACAACCTGGATGGACTTTAAAACTATCATATTAAGAGAAATAAATCAGACTAAAAAAATAAAAAAACATGACTTTACTTATAGGTAGAATATAAAACTGAAAGTAACAAAGAAACAAAAACTCATGGATACAGTCAATAGTTCAGTGGTTACCAAAGGGGAAGTAGTGAGGATAAGGGGTAATAAATATATGGTGATGGAAAGAGAACTGACTCTGAGTGGTGAGCACGGAGTGCAATACATGGATGATGTGATGTAGAATTGTACACCTGAAACCTATGTAATTTTTACCAACCAGTGGTCACCCCAATAAGTTTAACAATTAAAAAAATATATGTGGAATGTAAATGTAGTTGAGTCTAAAAATTAAAAAATAAATAAAAAATTTTATTTGTGGTGCTCACCATTTAAAGTGACCATAAATCCAGAGTTCCTATCTAAGAAAACTGAAGTGCATACTTTTCCATTTTAAGGCCTCTCCTCACCTGACTGTCACCTTCTTAATTATCTTAAAAGGGGAATTGCACTTCCACATTTCTCAACTTTTCGCTTATCTGAGAAAACAGTGATAGTACACAGTTCGCATATTCTGAGTATGACTGTTCTCTGAAACTGGAAAATTGGTGGGCATCAGGTTATTTTTATATGTGAGACATTAATAAACCAACCATACCAGGAAGGGGTCCTATTATCTTTCAGGCACCATTCTGCACCTAGATATTCTTATTCTGTCCATTCTACTCATGACCTTCCACAGGATTTTAATGGGGCACTCCAGGGTCATGCCCCTGACCTTTCTCCTCTCCCTCCCCTTCCAAACTTAGAGATGCTGGATCTCATTCCCTAGATTCAGCTTCTTTCTGAGTGTCTTGTGAAGGAGAAATTTCCTATGCTTAGGAGTTATGACCTCCTGCCCTCACCCCATACAGAACATGTAGGGAGGCACGATATTAACCTGGATAAATGTGTGACTCCCACATTTGTAATTTCAGAATATAGTATTAGACTAGCTTTGAGAAAGACAGAGCACAGTTAAAGAAACTCCTCATTCACAATAACATCTAGGACCACACCAACTTTTACTACAAATGTGTCTGACAGAAAATGTATCTATGAATCCATTCTTTATTAAGAACATTCTGAGACTTCTCACATTCAGATCACTTAGTTGTTATTAAACCTCTCTCAGTAAAATTGATGATGATATTATATTATGTATTTTTTAGGCTTAGCAATATAAGGTCCTTTAAAATCCCACATTCCGCAATACTTTCCCCTTATAATGAGCTGTCACACATTATTGCTATTTCTCACCACTAAACAAACAAACCAACTGCCATAGATTGAAATGTGCTCCCACTCAAATTCCTGTGTTGAAACTAACCCTCAATATGATGGTATTTAAAGATGGGGTCTTTAGGGGGTAATTAGGTTTAGATGAGGTCATGAGAATGGGGCCCATTGCATTAGGGGATTAATGTCCTTATAAGAAGAGACACAAGAGCGCACCCTAGCACTTTCTCTCCCCCCACTCTACCCCCTCATGTGAGGACACATCAAGAAGTTCTGGGCAAATCATGAAGGGAGCCTTCCCTGGGGAACTGAATTGGCTGTCACCTTGATCTTAGACTTCCCAGCTTCCAGAATTATAGGAAGTAAAGTCCTGTTGCTTAAGCCACCCAGTCTATGATATTTTATAACGACAACCCCCAGCTGTATAACATACAAACAGATACAAAGAAAAGGAAGGAGAATAAATTGACCTTCTTTAGTCAGCATCATAAGAAATTTTAGGAAATAGTACTATTTTTTTTTATAAATTTTATTGTACAATGACATCATAATGGCAAACTCAGATATAAATTACAAAAAAAAAATTGCCATGAGAATATCACCCAAAAAATTAGTTATTTTCCTTTTAAATAATTCCATATTAAATTAGACTTTTCATGCATCAGTAAAGTATTTCCCCAAGGGGATTGAAAAATATTAACTATGAGAAGAGTTCTTGCAACTTACTAGGCAATCTTGATCAATTTGTGTTTACCCTTTGGCTACAGCTAGCACATCTGTGAAATGTAAAACTATAACATTGATATACCACACAAAAAATAGTAAGAAATCACCATCACTGTGACTGTGGGAAACACCAAAATGCCACAGTAAACTCTGTACAAATCTGAAAAGAGTAGCTTGTGTACATGTGTCTATTTATTTAACTGTGTTGCATTCTGAGTAAGGAAAAATTACCAAAGGCACTTTTCACACTATGCTGCAAGTAATAACAAGAAAAAAAAAATTTAAGCAACAGCAACACTATTGGCTACCATGTGGTAGGCCCTCACTATGTTCTATGACTATTCCAAGTGCTTCGCAAGTAAACTGTGTTCAATCATCAAAACAATTTTATGAATCCTGTATACTATTTCTTTATATTATTTTGATCTCCTGTTTTAAACATAAAGTAAATGAGATACAGAGAGCTTAAATAACTTCCCTGGAGCACTTGGAGTGGTAACAACAGAGAGAGATTTGAACCTACATAACCCATCTTCATTCTTAGGCAGAAGACATGACAACTTCTCAACTGAACCCCTACCAGCTGCAGCAAAGGAGGTAACATGCCCTAAATGCAGCAGAAAGGCTGAAGAGAATGATCAACTCCCAAGCTAAGGTATAATCTTATGGTCTACTTCCCAGTCCTTATCAGGGATTCCCAAACCCCTGCCCGCAGGCGCCATGGCACCCGCGGCCTGATTTGTGTGCACCCGCCATTATTTGACGGACAAGTCATCTCTCAGTGTTTTTCAACAAGGTGCCACTGGCATTTAACAGAATGACTGCTTCTTCCTGGGGGACTCTTATTGTTCCCCTCCCCCAATCCCTGAACTCCAAATCACTTATGTAATAACAGGAGCAGCATTGCCCTCATCCCACTGCACCAGGGATTCCCAACCCTGTGCCCGCGAACGCCATGGCGCCCGCGGCCCGCTTAGTGTGCGCCCGCCATTATTTGACTGCATCAGAAGTTTTTCATAAACACGAAGTAAAACTATCATTTATTTTTATACATTTGTTAGAATTTTAAAATATTGTTGGAGTATCTACACAGGTTTAGTATATTCGTTGGTATGTCTGCGATATCGTATGTGTAAGTTTTCCCCTAGCTTTCGCCTTTGTCCATGTCGCGTCTTGTGTAGCCGCTGCGCTCTTTACACTCTCCTCCCCCCAACCGGGAGACGCCAAGTTGCCATTGTGATTGCAGTTGCTGGACTGATCGGGTCGTGACGGTTAGCTAGGATCACAGTGTTTTGATATATTCGATTTTAAATGAACTAAAAGCGAGGTAGGTAATCTATTATTATGGTGGCAATTTGATATGATATTGTAGTTCTATAACTATTTTTATTTTTTTAGTCCTAAAATGAGTGGACCAAATAAGAGAAAATGAACCTATAATTTTAACACAGACTGGGAGGAATCATATTGTTTCATTAATTTAAAAGGTAAATGTGTTTGCCTGTTGTGTGGCAGTAGGATTGCAGTGCCGAAAAAACATAATGTTGAACGTCACTTTCAGACAAGTCATACCACTTTTGATACGAATTATACACTTAAATCTGAAGAAAGAAAAAAATAAATCAACTAAAATGAAGTTTAACTACTCAACAGACTGCTTTCACTAGACATGTGGAAAAATCTAAAAAGGCAACCATTGCTTCTTTCAAAATTTCTCACATGCTCGCAAAGAAGAAAAAACCTTTCCAGGATGGTGAATTGTTAAAAGAAGCATTTCTGACTGCTGCTGATTGTTTGTTTGAGGAATATTCTAACAAGCGTGAGATTATGTCAGCGATACAAGACCTACAGTTGTCAAATAACACAGTCACAAGAAGAATACACGCAATTTCAAAAGACTTGCAAACTCAGTTAAAGACTGACTTGGAAATATG
>PVKE010044598.1:0-12942 GCA_004027555.1 Craseonycteris thonglongyai | reverse complement strand
AAAAAAAAAAAAATCAAGATATTACCCTTTAGTATATCCAAGACCCAGGATGATTCCAGCAAGGGCCAGAGACTCCTGCTTTCTCCATAGGGGTTGCTTTCTGAATTAACAAAAGGGTATCAGGGCTTTATTTGCATATTTCAGACATTAATCCTGGGTCCGGGCTACAGGGCTGTTCCAGCCCTTTGGGTGTTTTGAATACATTTTAAGGATCATTGCAAATTTGATTGCCATCAATAAAATTGCAAACAATATAATTATATCTGTTTGCTTATGTCTAAATAGGTACACACATGTGAAACAAGAGTATGCTAAATAAATAAACACACATGCATATATACTTTGGATATATATTCACACCTACACAGCACAAAAGGCACTTATATAACTTGCAAAAATAATCTACTTCTACACTATACCAGGGAAAAAAATCAAATCTAAGCACGAAGGAACTAAAAAAACTACATGTATCATTCACCTGATTTCAATTGTGCCTCCCTTTGAACCTCAGCCAAATCATTTTGTACATTAAAAATTGGTCAGGGATGATAAGATTCCATTTTCATGGTTGGTAATGCAGAACCAGGGAAAGAATACAATTACAGACCCCTGAGTAAACTCTGCGAATGTCAACTTGATGTAAATGATCAAGTGTCGACAAAGGGGCCAGAGGAGGGAGGGCTCTGAGTGGAAGAGAGAGCTGACGTCTAACGGACAGCCAGAGACAGACAGACAGAAAGAGCGAGAGGTGAGAGGAGCATTCCCCTCAGCCCAGCTCCAGAGCTCCTGGGGCCCAGAAATTGTTTTCTCACCCTTGGACCAGTCTTGAGTGTGCTGAGGTTTAGCAGCTAAATGTGTGTCCAGGGCGCCTTCCTCATCTGCAGGGGACACATTCTGAGACCCCCCATGGATGCTTGAAACCACAGATAGTGCAGAACCCTACATATACCAGGCTTCTACCTTTCACTTAAAGGCAGCACTTTACAGCTTCTCTTTGGCACATCAGCGTCAGTCCCCCTGCACTTTGGGGCCATTATGAAGTAAAATAAGCGGGACTTGAATGCAAGCACCGTGAGACCATGACAGTCCATCTGATGACTGAGAGGGCTACCAAGTGACTAAGAGGCAGGAAGCGTAAACAGCGGGACCCAGGTGGGATGGAGCAGGAGGGCGGTGTGAGTTCTCATCACACTCCTCAGAAGGGCGTGCAATTTAAAACTGACGAATTGCTTATTTCTGGAAGCTTTCATTTAATATTTTCAGTCAGAGGTTGACCACGGGTAAGTGAAATCTCAGAAAGTGAAGCCGCTGATAAGGGGGCGGGGGGCTGTAAATTCATTGCCGAAGCATTTAGTAAGCACCTACTTGGGACGGTAACTGCCAAACAAGGGGAGTAAAGGAGGATTCGCCCCAGGTAGCTCTAGTCAGTCTTATAAGATTGTCCATGGGGACGGACATGGGAGGAGCCCAGAGACGCTCCGGCTTTCACACATACAAAGGTCCTTCCCAAGAGAGTAAAATAACAATCAGCTCACCGACCCCTCCTACTGCCAGTTGCATCAAAGGAACAACAGGGCCAAGTACAAGGGAAGTGACAACACAGCCCCACTCTGCTCCGAGGCTGCCCCTCATGGGGCACCATGTTCCAAGGCACACAGTAGAGAGACAAAAAGATGAGGATCTCAAAACCACACTATACAAGAGACTGCAGGAAGAATGGGGACTGTTTCTCTTGAGGAACACAGTCTCTGGGGCTAGACGTCCACTGTCAAAAACTAGGAGGGCTGCTGAGAGTTGGGGCCTTGGAAATTACGCTCCTGGATCGTTTTGGACATCAGACTCAGACCAGCAGCTGAAAAGGCCAGAGTAGATTTCTGCGCCTCATAACAGAGGCGCATCCCACCTTAAACCAAGCTGCTTTTTATGGTAATGCGCTCCCCATCCCGGTAGGAATGACAGGAGGAGAGTCAACCACTGTTTAGACAGGAAGTATTTCTGCATTGGAATGGGAGAGATATCGACTGTGTGATATTAAGAGTTACTTAAAAGGGGAGGCCATTCATTAGAATCCAGGTGCGGCATATCGGGTTTGGAGAAGGAGAGAGAATTTGAAGTCAAAACCTGCCTTCGATGTCTCATACTTGTTCCCCAAGTACCAACCTCTCAGATCCTGGGCCATCCTACATCCATTAAACAGCCACGCAGCAGCTCCATACCGCCTCTTGCCTTAGACTGTTTCCCCATCACGCTCTCCCTGTTGGCATGTGCTTCATTCCATGATCCAGCGATACTGGGTACAAAAATGGTAGGCACCCACCTTGGCTCTGAAGAGACAAGAGTACACAAGACACTTGAAATCGCTGGTATGCAGCTGACCTATTGGTGCTGGACATGGACAGATTTGTGTGTGAACCCAAGTGTAAGCCACAAGGTCAAGATGGCAGCCATGCTCCCATCAACCTGGGAACTCACCAGTGCTCACAGGCAGGTTCATACGGCACATGTCTGTGGAGCACAGCCAAAGATAAGCTTCATGGACTAAAGGCAAAGGTCATACCACACACCTTGCTTCCCTCACTTCTGTCTTGGGATGATGGCTGTCCCAGTGTTAGGAGGAAGGTCACAGAATAAAGTACCAAGGGACTGAAATGGCAATAGACCAATGAGGTTTAACTTTACAAAAAGCATCATCCACGGGTGTTCTTTTGAGCCAGACAAGGGGTGTCACACTGGCGCTCCTGTGGGGCTTGGCTTCCAAGTGAAGGTTCTGAGCTTCAGGACACCATACAGGTTTCTGTCTTCTCTGCAAAAGTACGGGAATTCAGGGCGTTTTCCCTTCGATGACTCTGGCTGTGCCTTGGATGTTCCTTTCCCTCTTCAGGCATCCTCACAAAGAGGCAGCTGCTTCTCCTTTGACTCCAGAAATGCAGAGAGTATCGCACAGGGCACTTCCCAGCCGCGTCTCTGAGAACGGCGTATCAAGTCACATTGAATTTTCCCTGTGTGTGTGGACACGCAGGCCCTCTTCCCAGCAGCAATAGATTCAGAAGCATTTTCCTGTGGCCTTGAGCTTGCTTGGAAGAAATGTTTGCTCAGCCAGTGGGCCAATGTGTGAAGAGTAGGGAGAGGAGGAGGAGGCTAGAGAAGGGGGACCTTCCATCAAGACATTAGGGGACCTACAAGATCCGGTTTAGAGAATGAGGTATGCCAAACAAAAGTCACTTTTGAGGCCCCATCTCACTAAAGGAACCTCAAAATGTATCCACGCCATCATTGGTTTTCTATTTCTCCCGCCTCTCCTATGACACCTGGGTAGTTGACTTTCGCCAGATAAATGTGTTTGCTGAGCAGGACTGAAACATGATTTTATGTCATTCCCGCTGTTGCTTTCAAGGTCATCTCAGTGCCAAGTTGGGCAATCTGAAAAATAGAGACTTCTCAACTCCCTGTCCCAACAGATTCCCCTCATCCACAGAGGAGCCTTGAGTTGTTCTAGAAAAAAGGACTCCCGGAGAGGCAGGTCTGGGAGCTAAACATGCAAACAGGGCCTGGAGTAGTGAAGACAGCAGAAAAACTGACCAGAGTTGGGAGCTTGGGAGCTGAGAATTGTGTCTTTAGAGACCAGAGAGAAGAAGCATTTTTCAGGAGAAAGATCACCCATCTCCCTACCATCCCATCATCATTCAAAAGCTGAGAGCAAGACTGATTTTTCCAATTTATTTTAGAATTATCAACCAAACTGATTAAAGCAGCTATCAACTCCGGTTGTTCTTGATGTGTCGTCCTCATCTACATTTCCAGTGTTTTTTGCGTGCAGGCTGCATAAATTATTGAAACATTATTTTATTTATCCATCCCCCTGTGACAGAAATAGGTTTTCTGTGAGCAGATCTTTCCCTAATCAGTTTTGTTTCTCTTGGTTTTACTTCCAAATTGCTCCGTGAATGGGGTGCTGACAGATGTGTAGCGCGGTTCACTTCCTTAGGGTGGGTCAAGCCATGGGGGGCAGATAAAGAGAGCAGCACCGGATTCCAGCAGCCCTGGACATAGCCTGCCGGTGCTTGGAATAGAAGAGACTTCCAGAATGCATCCCTATAGCATGCGAGAGGGAGCTGGGGTAATGAAGGGGTGTGCTGCGCATGGTAGCCTTGACCTGGCTGGGGTTCAGGACAATGGGCCTAACCTCACTTACCCCCTGGGTTACAGACCCTCACTTCCATTAGGGCAACTACCATGTCACATTAGGCTTATTTGCTCATCCCTCTCCCTGCTGAATTGTGAGACCCCATTATGAATAAAGACTTCCTCTCCCTACCCACTATACTCCTTGTATTTTTTATGTTTAATTCCATTGCCACCTTTCAGTGAGTGTGCCTTGAGCACAGCCCTTGCTAAGCCCTTGTGGTAGATTATATTAATTGTCCCACTTTCCCTATAAGAGGGTGATTTCTAGCCACTCATGGCCACCAGACTTCCACTCCCATTGTCATCGGGCTTGGCCACATGACTTGCTTTGGCCAATGGAATGTGAGGGATGTAACGGATGCTCTGGGGGGAAGATACATAATATCAGAAAGGGTGAAACAGGAAGGCCTGGTCAGTCCAGGCATCGGGGTAGGTGCCGATGAGGCCAAGATCTGAAGAGCTCAGATCTACGTGAAAAAAGTAAAAGATGCCACTGGTTGTGCAAAGGCCCTGGGCTAGAGCATGACGTCATCAAAGATTGAAAGCAAGGCCAATGGCGAGTGTGCAGAGAACCTAGAAGGAGCAGTAGAAGTGGAGGCTGGGGACTTGACAGGAGTCAGAACTGCAAAGACTTGTAGGCATCTTAAGGACTTGGGTCTCGCTTTTAAAAATAATAGGAACACATGGAAGGATTGGCTTCTGGGTTCTTCCATGAGCAGTTGGGTGCCTGCGGCAGATCATACGATGTCTCCCAAGTTTCTTTCCAGTTTGTAAAATAACAACACAGGACAGAGCGACTTCTCCTCTTTCCACGGCTCCCTTTGTCTGGCTCTGTCTTATGATTCTAGACCCGGCACAGAACATGCCCATAGTGACACACCAGTGACACACCAGTGAGCCCACAGAGTCTCACCTTTGACAGGATTCGCCTGAAATGAGGGTGATGTTCACAGCCCCCAGCTCTCACATCACACTGTATTTCCAACCTCAGTTGATAACAAAATAAAACCTCAATGTGGTTAATCTTCTTCAAGCAAAAGAAGAACACAGAAATCTCTTAAGAAAAAAAATAGGCCTGTTTATAATCAGACTGAGAAAAACGGCACGTACCGTGTTCTGCACCTCCAAACCAATTTCTTTAAAATTTTTAATTTGGAGCACACAAGATAACTGTTTTAAAAATATATGCAATTGCACGACTAATCCCATATTAATGAAACACAACATCTGGGGCTTTTCACATCTGATAGAGTTAAAATATTGCCAAATTAAAGCAAGGGATTAATTTGTTTTGACTTATTAATATTTGTGAGCCATTAAAGTTTATTTCCCCCCATTTTGTGATTTTTTTGGTCAATACATAGCTCTGCACTGTCCTTCAATGATTGGAGAATTACAGTAATCACCTCAAGCGCCCTGCCATTCACACAAGGTGTCATTATTCATAAATATGCACTCTGCTCCTTTTTAGCTGAAAAAGTCAATAGTCGTAAAACAGCATCATCATTTTTTTTCTTTCACCTTAATTCCCAGCAACTTCGTCTCCAAATTTCCGTTGACTTAGAATATGTGATGTCAACATGAAACTGGAGCCCCTGCCCACACAGACACCTGCCCCTCTTCCTGAGACATGCGTGGCTTTTCTTATTGGAATTCACTGCATTCAGGACCTTTTCTGAATCTTTCTCCCCAACCATCCATGCCTCTGGTTGTTGTCACCTCCATGGGTGATTGATTAGTTTTACTAAAGCATGCCAAACCAATGAGCTTCCAGTAGCTTTTATGTGTAAAGCTTGGGGCTCCATCCTAAGGGGGTGTCCACGGGACAACACACCTCATCCTGTCCTCCTGGAATTCACGGGACAGGTCAGGATATGATAAGAACACACATGATCCTGAATGGAAGAAGAGGGAAATGCATATCCCCCAAAACTTTGTTTTCATTGGTGTATCACTCTTCACAATTCAGGGGGCACCAAAGAGCGGGAATTAGGCACTTGTCATCTTGCTCCCCTTCAGCTCTCTGGCCCTTAGTCCCTCCGTCTATAAAACCTAGATGACAATAGTCTCTACCTCAGAGGTCATTTGGAAATGAGACTAAGTATTGGATTGTCAAGTGACCAAGTGAGAATATGCATTGAAAGTACTAAGCACAATGGACTAAGCACTCTATGTATTTTAAGGGTGGGTAAATAAATGTTTGCAAATAGCTTCTCTCTGGGAAAAGCTTATAAAGGAAATCTCAGTCTCCCATATCACAGAAAACCCACACTATCTACATGATGCTGAAATGATTGGTAGTTTTATCAAATTATTAGCCTTAGGATGAGGGGTGGGGGCTCATCAGAAAGGTCAGAAAAAAATGCCAGGATGTGCTACCAAGGCCTAAATCCGCCCTCAATTGCCTATCCATTCACTCTCTCGCTAATGACTTCTGCAATGACATCAAAGCAGATGCATGTGAATGTGCTTTGTAAACTATCAAGTACTTGCCTAGGCTCAATTTGGAGTGGTTATATCATCTAAGCATGTGGATAAAACTTCTATGGCCTCTTTTACTGTCTAACTTTTTATTCAAAAACATGATTATTTTATGGGCACCAGAGTTCCCTCCTGTTGTCCGTAACACATCATGGCAAAAGCTATTACAGAGTTCTTTGTCTAAAGTTTGCTTAACAGTTAGCTTGCCTTGCTTAAAAAAAAAAAAAAAAAAAAAAATTCAAACCAGTTTTGTGAAAAATTCAGTACTTAGATCTGTGGAGAATTCATAATTGGCATTTCCATCGCCCAGCTGCCTGGCTGTTGAATGAAAACCCTAGAAAAAAATAAATAAACTAACAAATGAAAAAGCAAACACTCAAGTGCTGTGGTATTTACAAAAGGAAAAAGATAAAACAGACAAGACATAAACTCCTGTGAATGAGTTTACTTAAAATGGTTTGACTGAAGACTTTCTAGTATTTGAAGGATTAAAAGTAACTTTTACCAAGTCAAAACTATAGCAAATGGGAAAAGACACAAGATCTTTCCAGTACCATTATTTTAGAAAAGTCCTTTGTTTTTGTTTTTCTGTTGTCATTTAGAAAATATTTCATGACTCAGAATTGTTCAGGTTTCTTTCTGTTTTTCTTCTTCTGGACATTCTGAAATGGGCTGCCTTGGGCTTGAAGTGAAAAAGGCGTTTTATAAGAACAATTAGCAAGAAACAAAAGTGGGGCTCAATTTGCCATTTAATTCTGCTTCACTGGAACAAAGAGAAAAGAAGGGTTGTGAAGGTCCATGGCAGAGACTGCAAATAAATATTCAAAATCCATTTTTCCTTTTCTCCTCACTAGCAAAACCCCTACATTTTGGCAGGTGGCAATTTCCCAACTTATCCAAAAAAAGCACACTTCCCATTTCCCTTGCAATCGTATGGACCATCACAGGTAGGTGGAAAGTGGTAAGTAGAGTTTTCTGGACAGTTTCTCAGAAAGGAAGCTGACTTTGGAGAGCTGGGAGGTCTAACCTTTAAACCTTGCCCCTAGAGACATAGAACCAGTACTGGAGATGTAGCAGCCATATCAGCACCAAAAGACAAAAAATGTTTAACTTCCTGCTTCGGATATCCTTAAGCTGCTGGGCCCATGTGAGCAGTTGCTTCTTTCTAAAACTTCTTACTAAATGACAAAAATGAAACCTTATTTGTTTACGCTACCATGATCCAGCCTCTATTGTTAGGAAATTCTACTGACAAAAGGTCCATAGTTTCCAGCTTTCCTTTTTTCCATGAAAGGCTGTGGATTTCCAAATAAGATTAATCCAGAAAATTACAAAGCAAAGATCAATAAGTATTTAACTGTGATTTTTTAAAAATAAGCGTGCTTCTTCTAAGTCTCAGATTCACTTCATTTCAGCCAAACACTCTTTTCACCCAACTACCTCCTCCCCATCTTTGAGGTCTCAGCTTGCACATTACTCCCTCCTGGAAGACCCCCCACTTCCCCTAAGTCCATGGGCACCATGCTGTGCGCCCCCACAGCAACCAAAGCTTCCCTGTTCTAGCCACGCATCCCAGTGTGGTCACTTCCTGATGACCTGACTCCCTTTCTGAACCCGTTCTGAACCCCTATCTCTGAGGCAGGACAGAGTGGATGCTGTTTCGACTGCGCATCCTATGTCATGAGTGGGTGAGCAATTGAAACACACATGGCCCTTCCTCATTTGCTCTGATTTCCTACGGGTTTTCCCGTTTTTTGTTGCCCCTGAGAGCCCATCTTTCTCCTGATCTTCCAAATATATTCACTCTCCTAGAGAGTGATAAGAATAAACATTTAAAAAGGTCAATAAAAAATAAATAAATAAATATAAGGTCAATGAACTCCATTATTGATGAGGGGAGAAGAAATCAGCACTCCAATAGAGTGCTAAGGAAACTCTAAGCATAGCTTTTTGGGAGAAGAAAATTCAGGGATATCTAACTAAATTATATATTTAAAAATATTTTGACCCCAAAATTCCCCTTCTTAAACAATATCCTGCAGAAATATTAGAATATGTGTCCTTGGGAGCATTTATAAAAATGTGCACATTAGCGTTGTCTACAATAGAAAATCTAGGACCTACCAAAATATCCTTTACTATAGAATAACTAAATGAACTGAGTCTATTTATACTGTGAAGTATTGTGCAGTGATTATAAAGAATGAGACAGACATGTCTTGTTATAGAAAGATTCCTTGCACAATTCAGTGAGGACATTTGTAATGTCTTATGTATAATGGATCCTAATCCATATAAAGAGCCATGTGAATATGAGTGTGTAAATGAATACAGACAGGTGTAAACAAAACATCGTTAGTAGTCATTGCTTCAGAGTCAGGGTGAGCTTGCAGAGAAACTGAAAGAGGTCAAGAGGGATTTTAATTGTTTAAATATATTTTCTGCACTGTTTAAACCTTATATTACTGAATTTTACTCCAAAATTTTAATTTTACTTAAAAAAAAAAAAAGATACAAGATGAAGATGTTATGGTACTCTAAAGCTAATGGTCACAGATTCAAAGAATGGAAAGAGGTGAAAGTGACCGGGGTAATTTTTTCTCTTTCACCTTCTTTCTTACTTAGAAAGACACCAATATAAACAGTCCCATGAAGTAAGAATGACTGGTTTTATCATTTTCATTTAAAACCTAAGGGAGCCCAGTTCCCACCCTGTGTGTCCCCCGCCCACCTGTGTGGAACGAAACCATGTCGAAAAACTGATGACATACAACTATGGAGACTGCTCTGGGCCCTCCCCCTTCTCTCTGTCTCTCTCTGTCTCTGTCTCTCTCTGTCTCTGTCAAAAACAATAAAGTAAATCTTTAAAACCTGGGGCAAAAAAATAAAAGAAGTTCACAGAAGATAAATTAACCACCCATGAACCCCTAACTGGCTAGCCATAGGGTCATGCCTTCATTCAGCAAAGATATATTGCCTTTAACTCGTTACTTAAATTCTCTGAGACTCCGTTTCCTCATCTTTAAGATGGAAAAATTAATACAGGTAGTTCAGAAGTGAATTAAATGAAAACAATATGAAAATTGCTCAACATAGCATTTGGCACATAAAAGCACTTGTAACAGCTGAAAACTGACAGAACTAACTTTCTCTTTTTGCTTATTTCTTTTTATCTTCACCATTCTGTAATTTTAGTATGTTATATCTCAATGTGGTATTTTTTACCCTGCTTGGAACTTTTCAATCTACTCCTCCTGGCTCCTCATCTCTTTAATGTTACCCATTTGTGTTATTCTATGCCACATTCAGGCATAAGAGAGAATATTACTTACACATAACTTCCAATTCACTAATTCTTTCTTCGGATGTCTCTAATCTCTTATTTGCTTCATTTAACTTTTTAAAAAATCACTCCATTTTTTTATGCCCAATATTTCCTATAAGTTATATTTGATATTTAACAAGCATTTCTTAACTTTCAGGATGATATTCTGACTTTAATCTAATTTGAGAATTGTGAACATACTTGTTTTAAATCTTTTCAAATTTATCTATAACAGCACAGGTTACATAGCATAGCAGTTAAGCATGAGGAAGTCGGGGCCTGATTGTCTATATCAGTTCCAGCTCTGTCACTTACTAGTTATATAATCTCTGGTTAACCTGACTGTACCTCTATTTCCTTCTGCTTAGTAATGATGATAATTATAATGCATACTCTACAGAGTTTTAATGAAGATTAAATGAGTTGTTACCTGTAAATCATTTGGAACAGTGCCTAGCGCATACTCAGTCTTCAATGCATGTTAGCTATTATTATTATTTCTATTCTCTCAGGTTTGAATTCTCATGTGATGGGTATACTGACTATCTCTTATAATAATGAATTTCTTCATGTGTTTTTTAATTTTTGTGTAAAAGCTCTAGTTGCACAGTTTTTCGATGAAGCCTTCTATGTCAATTGGTTTTATGAATGTTTCAGCCCAGACCTCCATTGTTCAACCCTAAAACAGGTCCTACGTTTAGGGTCTGGGGTCCTTCAAATCTAGATGCTGTTGCTAAGCCTTCACATCATACAGGTCTCTGGAAATGATGTTTAGACCCAGTTTTTCTGATTCACAAGCATCTCATAGATTCAAACCAACATCAGCTTGCAGGGGACTGAGGAAGGTCATGCCTGGGAAGTAACAACTAAGATAGTCACCAATTCTGTAACACTCAGGAAATTATACAGCCTGAACACTACCCTGGCAAATGAGGTCAGCTAGGAAGTTTTCTAAGACTAGGGAGTTCTACACATGATTACAGATTGAATAAAAGCAGGTTGGGTGCGCCTAAAAGGTATGATACTTGTCTTAATCATGTCTATATTTCTAGCATCTAACACAGTGCACTCAATAGGTGATTGCTGAATAAGCACTGAATAAAAAAATAAATAATAATAAATGAAAGAAAGGAAACTGGAAAGAGAGAAATCAAAGTTGCCAAGGATTCTGGAAAAGAAGGGCTTTCATAAGGGGCATTATGGACTCACGGTGAAGATTTTGAGCGTTAGTGAGACAGTCCCTGGCTACGGGAGCTTAGGCAACTTTCCCATGAGTCTGAGCCTCAGTTTCCTCATTTGTAAAATGGAAACAATGGTAATATCTGCTTCACAGGATTGCAAAGAAGACAATCAGGCAACACATTAGTTTCTTCATTCGTTCAATCACAGTCTGTTGAATGTATAGATGGCTACAAAGATGAGTATGAGAAAAAGCATCTGTTCTCATTTAGAATGTATTTTACATAAAGCAGGAACTTTGACACAATCTCAACACATGGGAAACTGAACAACTGAACGGACGCATCCATATAGGCTATTAATGAAATGTAAAATCTGGGCACCCATAAGCAAGATTGTACCATTCTGAAGTGGTCACAGTTGTCACTGTTATTGTTTTAAGTTTCATGGTGTGCTAGCATGTTCAAAGTCAAATTGGATCTAAATGCAAAACCTGAAGTCCCTGGAAAGGGGGGGAACAACTGAAAGGAACAAAATGAAAGTCAGACACTATCTGCTCCTCTGGAGAGAAAGGAGCTTGACGTCTGTTTAGAAGACAACATAAATGCTGTCCCTGAGATACTTCCATAGCACCCTTGGGTCCTGTGACACTCAGGATAGGGCACACCTCCTCTCGACTCTGCCTCTATTTTAGCAAAACCAAGAAGCTGCCTGAGGACTAGGCTTGTTCTCACCCACCAAGGCCTGGAGCCTACCTGCTGCTCAAGGCCTATTAATATGATTGACTGAGCCTCGGAAGATCATCTTGATGGTCCAAAAGGCCAAAATAGATGAAGACTATCACTAATGGCCAAACGGATCCTTGCCTGTGGTGTTTAGGTCTGGGTGAGCACATAGATGCTAAAAGGAGTACTGCCAGCCTCCAAACACAAGAGAGGGCAGCATAAAGAGGTCCCGACTCACCTGACCTTCTGGAGCCTTAGGGATGGAGCTGTTTTGTTTGGGGGCTCACCTGGGACACCCTCTGTAAGGCCGTGTCCTAACACTACCTCACTACCTGTTTCCACTATCCTACCAACTTTTGCAATGAATTCACATTAAGTGCTCAAGTAACAGCCAGCAACTGTCGTTTTAGTGCCTACTGAGACAGGAGCCCCATGCAAGGCACAGGTAATTCAGAAAAGCGTGCGCTGGTCTGTAACCCCAAGGGCCACATGGTCTGGCTAAAATGATAAGTACTATACACCTCCAGAAAACAAGAGATCAAACATAACACTGAATGAGGAGGAAAAATGGCCAGTGAAGAGAAATTACAAAAAGACCTCTTTGAAAGTGATTCCTAACAAGTAGAACTATCTTGAGACACAGGAGATTGCACAGGGAGGCAGCAGTCCCCCATCACGAGAAGGATGCAAGGGAAGTCTGGACATTCCTCCATGGGAATAGTGTACAAAGGAATCCGACAGATGCGAGACCAGCTAGTCACTGTGGTTCCTGCTAAGCCAGACGCTTCATGAGTCCGCACCTGGTATAAGATGTTAGCTGCATATGAGAATAAGGAAACTGAATTGTGTCCTCCGATTTGGGGTCATCCACACAGCCCAAGGATCAGGCCTGCCCCTGAATCTTGATAAACTGTTTGCAGCCAGTGGGGGGCTCCTCAGCTCACAAGAGCAGGGCCTCCTGTATCTGCTGGGGGTGTTGTGTGTGTGTGTGTGTGTGTGTGTGTGTGTGTGTGTGTGTGTGTGTGTTGGGGGCGGGGGGGGGCAGAG
>PVKE010044597.1:0-12942 GCA_004027555.1 Craseonycteris thonglongyai | reverse complement strand
CATTAACATTACATATTAGTATGCAAATATCACAAATCTATTGAAGCTTCTTCTGGACCTCTATCTAAAATATTTTCTTTTTAATTTTTGCATAGTCTTTTGTATTTCTCATGGGGAAAATATCTGAAAACTCACTTTATTTAAATAGCAATAATAGATCAGGAGTTAAATTCACCTTTAAAAAGCCTTACTATACCAACTTAGTGTTTAACAATAATAATGAAAACTTAAAGTTTATAACAGTTGATTAGTTTTTGGATTTTGACTAAGTGATGAAATCTATTAATACCAACTGATGCGTTTAAGTAAGTGAAATTATATTCAGTTTTAAAAAATGCAGAATGGACTACTAGAGTATGTGTGTCATTGAGAAAAGAAATTTTAAAAAGTATATATTTGTATTCACAGTTTCTGGCATAAGAGTAAGTGCATGGTAAACATAGACTGATCACAAGTTTATGAAGAATAGGCTCATGGGCAAATAGTAAAATAATAGAGGAAGAATAAAAAGAAAGTTCTATACAAAGGGAAAATACCTGTCAATATTATTTTCCATTAAAAATAGTACAAACTTTTATGAGATTATATGAGGTTTTGGTGAAGAATAGTTGATGAGCAACCACAGTGGTGAAGTTAAATGCAAAAGAATTAGTGTTTGAATGAAATTGTTAAACACAGAAGAAGCTGAAAACACAATGTGCTTTTTAAGGTGCAGGATTTCAAAGGAAGTTCTTTCTGGTTTGGGGTGGTGCAAAGAGGAAAGGAACCAGCAAACGCTGTATGAACTTAATAATAATACTTAGTGGATCTCAACAGGCCAAGCATGTGCCCCAAAAGCTACCTTTCACCTTGTCCTCTACCCAAACTGACTTAGTGGTAACTAGCTCTGTCATTGAAGGCAGGACTCAGGACCCAAAGCTCAGGAGTAAGGAGAGGGAAGTAGGACCAGAAAGAGACCAGGTAGAGGGACAGCTAGATGGGGAGTGGATTGCAGGTAATTGTGGAGGAGAAGAGAGTATAGTTCTCTCCATTCACTATGCCCTGACCCGGGTCAGAAGGAAGGAGCTGGGCATTTTAGTTTTAGCTGTATCTGTTCTGGTGAGGCCAAAACCAATTCTATAACATTAGGGGGGGAAAAAAAAGCCATACAGATGGGGTCACTGTGTAATTTGTTGTCTACACTGGGACACCTTTGAGAGTAATATTTATATTACTAATATTTGTAGAGTGGGACAACAGACATAAACCAGTGCCATCCCAGCACATCCAAATATATTGTCCGAGAGATCATGCTAGACCCTGAGCAGGGTTGACATTCTTCAGTCCCCAATTCCTGCTGGCAGTTCACTTTGTATTAAATGCTGTTTCTTGGTTATCTCCCTCCCCTTATATAAAGTAGCATATGTGAAGAGAGAAGGAGACATATTGTCTTTCCTGGATTTCTCTCTCAGCATAGGAAAAGTCTGCACAGTGTTCTGTATTATATTCCAGACACTTTTGAATGAATGAAGGCTTCTGGTTTCCAAATTACTTTTTACTTTAAGATTGATTATATATTTCTCTTCACTCTCAGCTAAAGTATACGGTTTTCTTTTATCTTTTCTACAAAACTGAGGAGAACTGGGATCACACAAAGTTTGCAATCCCATAAATGAGTCTGTGTTCAAGGTGGACGTGTCTGTCCTTATTAAATCTTTGCATTCTGCATTCTATGTAACCATCATGAAGAAGAGCTGGCTTTAAAAATATTGGACACTTTGGGGGGCAATAGCATATTGTGCACATACATTTTATTGAATAAAAAATACTAAAACTGTTTTACGTCATAAGTAAAGAGAGTATAGGGGTCAGATAAATCTTATTTTCCTAACAGTTTTCCTCATTACAACAGGGCTTGCTTTGCTGTGTTCTAACATTGGCAAATACAAATTTATAACCTGGTGGATAAATTTTACTTTTTATGAATATGTTCTCATAAAACCCAGAGCATTTTCAAGTAGGGGTTTATGAGAAAATAGTACAATTTTCTCAAATGATCTGTAAGTCTAAAACTGTTCTAAAAAATAAAGTCTACTAAAAAAAGAAAAAAAGATGTCACTAGAATAAAGTAAGATTTCAACATCAGATTTGATAATCAGTTTAACAAAACCCAGTAGATAACTGTTGCATGTGTTAGGTAGCAATGTTTTGTGGCTTAATTTCTATCTGTCTTCAAATAAGTATGTTAACATTCCTAAACTATGCTGTTGATATTTAAAAATATATATATTTATCACAAAGTTCACTTATGGTGTCATATTTGAAACAGTTTTGTCTATAACAGGTGATATATAAAAATGTATTACAAACTATAAGAAGTACCAAGTCTCTAGGTTAAGTTGCAGTAGCTATGTTTTCACTTACCGGGAATTTCTACGAGTGCAAAGAAGGGATAAATGACCATGGCCTTATGTGAGTGTTGGGACACACTGTTCAAGTTTAATTGTTAAGTTACTTTTGGAATATATTGAACAGGCTGGAGTTGTACAACAATAGTGAACTTTAAAAATTCAAATTTGTAGCTTTGAATATAAAGACGATTTACTCAAAATACTGACTTTCTTTATTGATCCTTATTCTGCAAAAGGTACCCTGGAGAATCTCCTTCTCCCCATGGATTCAAATTGTGACCTAGTTTTTAATGACAGAAGTGTAAAATAATCATTTGAAAATATAGTAAAAATTAACACAATTAAAAAATTATATTAAGGCAATATTTATGAAGAGCTAGTCTATGTGATTGAAACAATGTCTTAAAAACCGCTTTTCAGTCAAAACTAATTTCCTACATAGCTAGCTTTTGACAATACATAGCTATAATTTAATTTTCACCCACTGTTGAAAAGTTAAAGAACGGTGGCTTTGGAAATATATCCTCTTTTGTTAAATATTTTTTGAAGTCAATATTTTCTTAACATGAGGTAGCTTGCATTTTAAGTGCTGTTACCCAAACATAGTGTGGTTTGGCATGACACCAGGTTTAAGTAAGCATGGAAAACTAGTCATCTAGGAGAATTACATGTTGTTGTGGTTAAAGGTGGTCTACTTTTACTAATGTGATGGAAGACAAGTACAGCAGTTTTAGAAGAGGAAGCATTTTTACAGGCAGGAAAATAGGTATCTACTCTCACTACTGTTCCATTTCCTCTGAAATAACTTTGGCTCATTTTAATTTTCAGTAAGCTATTAATTACCATAATTTAGAAACCCAATTCTAATTTACTTGATGTTTATAAATTATGGGCTTGGGCTTTTTGTATTTCGCTTGGTTGGTTGACTCTTTCTAGGAAACAGTAAAGTAAGAAATATCTGAAAAAGTAGATAATGATACACATAAGATATGATAGATATTAAATAGGTGCTAAATATAAACTCCAAAAATATAAACATCATGCAAAATAAACCTTTGGTTCTATACTTGATTTAAAAAAAATGTATTTTAAAAAACTCATTATAGTTGAACTTGCTCCACTTACTTAACTTGGGCAAAGTAAATGCAAACATATGACATAGTAGACACATGGACACTTCCTATGAATATTTTTTAATGGAACTCAAGGTATTCCCTAGATTTTACTAGGGTGAAATAAAATTTCAGCAAAGAAACAGAAACACATTTACTCACTTGAATAAAATCAGTCCACAGGAGGTAAATGCCATGAATACTTGTGTTTTTCCTCAAGCAAGTAATGCATTTGTGTTCCAGCAGTAATTTTCTTGATACTTTGGTATTACTCCATCATTGTACATTTAGGTCTTTGCTCTTAATCTTTTTTTTAAAAAGATTATTATTTCATCTGTAATAATAATTTTTCTCATAAATAGATTGCTGTATTATTAATTGTGTGTTTATTTTGGTTAAATTGAAAATCCCCTGGATGAAACCTTCTATTTTGCATTGACTAGATATTCAGAGTGTCCTTTTACATTTATTTTTAAAGATTTTAAAGAACATTAAAACTTTTGCATCTTAGAATTTGGGATGCTTTTTTGGGCTAAGTAGGAATTTGCCTGCCCCCACTGTAATTATGCTCTTAGATTATAAAAGCTGGTCTATGGGAGAGTGTAAATTTGGCCCTAGGAATTGTGTAAGGAGAAATTTTTCACTTTCTCATATTTAGAATTAGTTTGGCCCAAGTTAGTGTGAATTCAATATGAATTATATTCAAATTCATACTTTCATGAGATAAGTATATGTAAAAATAAGATTTGACTGTTTTAACTTAGACAAATATTTTTATGTTTTTTTTTTAAGTAAAAAAGAAAAGAAAAAATATTGATAGAGTGGAAATGCAAAGAATATAGCAGTTCTCAAACTTAGTTGCAAGTTGGAATCACCTAAGGATCTTTAAAAACTACTAATGTCAGACTGCGATCCCCAGACATTCCAATGTAATTGGTATGAGGTGTGATCTTGGCATTGGCAGTTTGAAAAGCTCTCTAGGTGCTTCTAAAGTATAGTCAAGTTTGGGAATTCCTATCCTGGAAAATATGAGAAGCAAAATGGAAAACTGAAACACAAGGCCTTTCAGAGTTTCAATTGTAGTGTTAAGGCCTTTTGACATGATTGGAGGTAATAGAACTGAAAGTGACAAAGACTTTTAACTGTTATTGGAATTTATCTGATTTTGATTGGTACCTGGCCTGATTTGGGATCACACTATGACAATCAAGAGTTGACAAAATTTTTATGACTTTGTATGTTTTTTCTTTGAGTCCCATAGAATTTTACAAGGGTTAAGGGATTTTTTAAATGGAAATTGTAGTGCTGTTATGTCTTAAACCACAAACAAATAAGGCAGTAGTGGTAGTTAGTAGGTAATTGGAGTTTGGACTTTGATGATTTCCATTTTGAACAAAAAGCAGTCATTTACAAGTATGGCAAGAAAGTAGTGCCTTCTACTCCCCTCGTGCTAGTTTTCATAGTACCGTCACCTCTGTCAGATGATTCTGGAGAAAGGGCCCCAAACTCTAGGGGCTTCGGTAAGTAATACCATTGCTGAGAGTCTGAAGAATCAGCTTCTAGTCAACAGTGACAGATGTAAGGTTTTCCTGGGACAATTCCAAGACCAAAACACTCAACTATGTTAAAGCTGTCTGATACTTATTGGAAGTAAAAGGTAGGGAAGGTAGAGGATTTCTTGGCAGAGTAATACCAATGAGTTAGAGAGTTCAAGGCTGAACACAAGTTATATAACTGCCTCTGAATGCTGGATCGTGGTGTGGGTACTGCGAAAAAATCAAAGAAGTAAATCTTCACTTCTTTCTTTCTTTGAAATGATTTTTCAGCCAATTTGCTGAATAGTAGAAGGCATCATAGATGATATTCTGAAGATGTAATTTACTTTTTTAAGATATCAGAGATGACCAAAATGAGATTGAAATGAAAATTAATCAATATGGACACTTCAAATATTTAAAATAAAGTTACTTCAAGATGAAATGCTTATCATGTTGTAGGGATTGTTGGAAAAGGCAGGAGTTCCAGGGGGACAAAGTGTGAGCTAATGAGCTTAATAAACGATACACCTGGATTGTTTGAACCATATCTATAACATAGCATATCAATTTCTAGGAAGTCCCCAGGGACGCCTGGGAAGAGGGAGATCCTGACCTGTGACAAACTGACTGGATGGAATTTTTAGATTGAAGTGATGCTGACTTCGTTACACCTTGGACAATCTTTCACAAGCTCTAACCTAAACACATGCCTGGCATAGTGGCCAATGGGGAACACATTTTGTAAAGTATCTCCCTACCCTCCCTCTGTCTTTTGTGACTTTATATATCACAAAAGCATCTGTGAGCAAGGTTAGGGCTCTGGAGTTGACTTGGTTCCCTTTGTTATTACTGACTGCCCAGGTTTGCTAAGTCATCTTTCCACTCTGTCAGGGTTTGTAAACACACTCATGACACACTCAGGAACCTTGGAAGAACAACGTTTGGGGGCAGTGGCTCTTTAGCTTTCTGTTAAACAAAAGGCTTCTGAACATATGATTATATTAGGAGTAAGATCCTCCTATCATGATTCTATAGTTAGTATAAGCTGTAGTTACAGGAAAAGTGTCACCTTACGAAAAGTATTACATATGATCATTAGGGGACTGAGAGGTTTATTTCTTCTATATAGAGTTTTGTGAGTCTTATTATTAAAATAAAAGACAAATATCTCAGAAGGCTCCATATCCATCGCCTCGTGTAGTCACTGCAAAAGTGGGGTAGACCTCATATGTTGCATATGCTGCCAAGTCCTGTCCGAGGGCCATCGCTTGCTTGAGCTGGGCTGCGGACACAGGTGCAGCTGCGTTAGGGACAGCATATCCTGGAAGAGGAGGCAGGGAACACGTCACGAAAGGGACTCTGTTTTGGAATATGTCCATTTTAAAAGGTGCTCTCAGGGGGCTCATTCATTAGGCGACAGGATTCCTCAAAATGAAGTTAAAAACCTGTGTCAGAATCATTTCACTCTTAGAAAATTAGAAACATTGGTGATAGATTCCCAGATGCAGAAACTCTACAGGATGCTAAGTTGATTACAGTTTGAAATTTAGAGCTTTTATAGAGGTTCTCAGAATTTATAAAGGAGGGAGAATGGGTTAGCACGGCATGGAGGATAGGGATCTGTGGATCTATTTCTGCGGCACCCCCAACTCCAGGTTAATAAAATGCTAAAAACCACAGATTTACTCAGGAAGAGTGTACTATTGGAACTAGGTAAACCAGTAGGAGAAATATTTAGATTTACTATGTTATAGAAAAGCACCTTAAAGGTAAATACCTAGCCTGCCCACATTTAGACCTAATGGTGAATTGCAAATAATATCTTCTCAACCTACCATTAAGCTGTGTTTGGTGTACTTAGAGACCTTAACACTCATCTTCAATCTCAGAGAACCAAAGGACTTGACTGATGAGTAATTCATCACATGTCTAGTTGATTAATATTAACTTTTGAAGGAGAGAGCATAGCAGCTATTATCTAAAAGCAGTAGTTTCCCATTAATGTTTTGATCAAAACCTAGGCATTTCTGAGATGATTCCAAAATTGTAAAAGATGACAAGTAAAAGGGAAAAGTACATTTAAGAAACAAATGAGGACCTGATTTCAAAAAACAAAAGCTCATCTGGTTTACGTGCTCTTGAAGTCAGCCCAAACCCATACATTGATTTCTTTCTGGTGGCTTCTCAGGAGATGGTGGCAGGAAACTGGCTGGACTATTTAAAAATAAATAAATCTACTCCTTTACTCTTGTACTTTGGACAGTAATTCTGACTAATGCATTGGTGAAGTTTGGTACATTTCCCAAGGATAAGAAACTGTGTTAACAATTACTATCATAATTTTGGAAACAGTATTTCTAAAGTGAGTAAGTAACATGTGTGTGTGTGTGTGTGTGTGTGTGTGTGTGTGTGTGTAGCATAAATTTTATCTTTAGGGATTTTGAATTGTCTTTTCTAATTTGACTAATTTCTTAAATGCAAGACTATTTGCATTTTAAATCATCTTTCCTTGTAGACTATTATTCTCTGCTTGATTCTACAGTAAAGTTTTTTATAAGAGAGATTCTGAAGTTCTTAGGCATTCTTAAGACAACTCTCATGCTCTCAATATATTTTACTTCTTCCAGGAGCAAACAGAAGTGAGGATAAGGTAAAACATTCTTGTGCAAAAGCAAGTCCTTTCCAATAAGGAAGTAAATTTTAAATTCTCCTGACAGTGGTTCATTTATTTTTATAGTACGTTAGTTAGGTGTCTTTGGGGTGCATCTGTCTGCGTGACAAGGATTCAACTTTCTCCAAGAACCGAGAAGTTCTGGCACATGTCTCCAGTAGACAGACGTGTCAACACCCTGTTTTATGCAAAGTAAGTAAGGGCTGATGGCCCCAGTGCAGCCCAGGGGAGAACTTGTTTTCTTCAGTGGCAGCTGTTGCCTTGGTAACCTTGTAGGGGTGCACCACACATCTCCTGTTTCTACAGAGCAAAGCTGGAATGGAGGTCACATTCGTGTGTGAAGCATGATTAGCTTCAGCCTCACTTGCCTGAGTAGAGGATATATTCGCAATTTCTGAGAAATGAAAGAAAATGAGAGCAAGCCCCAGGTGTTATAGATGGGAGGAATATAGAGTTTTTACTCCTTCATATACCCAATATATGAATTAATCAATAGGAACGTCATTCTAGGTCTAGCCAGAACTCTGATTTGGGCTTATGGGAGGAACACTGACATAATGACAAGTCACTATGACCAATTTCTTTAAAAGAAATCAACTTTTATCACTAAAAAGGAATAGAGTCACTCAAACTAAAGGCCAAGGCAGAAATTTTCAAGAGAAATGTCTTGTCTGGGCCTCTTTAAGCTCTAGTCTAGAGGATTCATTAGCATTTGTTGTGGGTACACAATAAGTCAAAAAATGGTTTTTTTTTTGTTTTTTTTTAATCTTTTTTTCATATTTATAGAGAGTAGTTATTTTATCTTCAGTGCATATTTATTTCTATTTTACTTTTGACAGAGAGAGACAGAGACAGAGACAGAGACAGCTAGAGAACCGAACTGTGGGAACTCCCCAGTTCAGCATGTGGGTCCTGCCTGGGCCGGAGCCGGGATTCGATCCTCGGTCCTCGTAGCCTCAAAGCGAGCGCTCAACCCGCTGAGCCGTCCCGGCTTTCCCTGGTTTTTTTTTAAGTGTAACCCTGAAGGCATGTTGATCTACAGATAGGTTTTATTTTAAGCAATCAGCATATGCCCCAGACAAAAATTATAGAACAGGTGAAATGAGGTCTGATTATACACATATTGAAAGGATCTCTCTCACACACACACACACACACATGTGTGTGCACAGAGTTTTTGACAAAATAATTTAAGTAAAATTTGATCTGTACATCTCTTTCAAAACTCAAAGTAATAACAATAAAATTAAAGGCTAGATTTGGGGAGGGAGCCCAAGGATTGCTTAAAAAGCTGATAGACCTTGGCCAACTGGCCTAATCTTTCTAGTACCGTACTTTGTTTCTTTGGCTGTGCAGTGAGCATTATGATAGAATCTATGTACCTCTTGTGGTGTCATGAGCATCACTGAGCTAATATAAAGCATGCTGGGCATGCAGGCAAGTGCCTGGCACATTGTAAGAGCTCCAATAAACATCAGCTATCAATAGGCAGTTCTAAATTCTCTTACTAAAAGTAAAAACTAAACCAAACCAACCCAAAGCAAATCAGACCCCCACTTCTGCTGCGTAGCTCAATTCTCTTGCCTCATACTAATGGTTCACTTATGTGGCAATGGTTCACAGATGGTGTAAATCAGATGTATTATGGGTAGAGTTCATAAACAAATCTAGAGTCCAATGTACCAAGAAGGGCTTCCCAAGCACTCTCTGCAGGGCGTCATTTCTGGTGTGATATTTGCATACCTGGAAAAGCAGCAGCCGCTGCTGCAGTGGGAAGGTCGGCTCCGTCAGTGGGAATTCCCAGGGTCTGCAGGGTGTACTCGGCTGCATATGTCTTTGCCTCATCCACATAGGCGCTTAGCTTCGGAGGTGTGAAAGGGTGGCTGGAAAGGGTAGTCAGGGTAGGCGTTTTAAACTTGTGCTACTGAGACAGGTAAAAATCTAAGGAGCTAAAATACAATTCTGAGTGGGTATATTTCATTCTTTTTGTCATTAAAGATTCTAAAAATATCTCTGCACATAGTAATATTTGTGAATTGAAGAACATCAGTGATTGATGACATTCCTGGAACAAACTTGTAACCCACTAATGGCTTTTCTAAGGTACACGTGAAACACAGTTGTTCCTAAAATATGTAGAAACATAGGCTTGATATAAAATTCAGAAGGTAATATCCACTAACAGAGAAGTTGTATCTTTAGCCTAAAGTTTAAATGATGGAGCATGATGCTACTGCATATAAAATGGCAATTTCCTATGGTTGAACGTAAATATACACAGATAAAAGAGTGGGCTATAATTTTCATTTCTATTACAATTTGTATCTGCAGTTTTTCATTGGTTGATTATACTTGCTGGTCTTTATTGTCTGTATGAAGTTTGATGGCCTTAAGATGCCAGTCTTATAGCTGGCATATACATCCCTACTACATTTCTCAATGTTTGCATTTAATGAACAATGAGTAGGTAGTAGACTTGAATACTTATCTTATTTAGATAGTGATAGAGCACATTTATAAGAGCCTAATTCTAAAATGATTAAGAATTTGGAGAAGATACCTACATTGCAGGGTTCTGGCTGGCCAGAGCAGGAATGGTTATTTTGTATAAGAATAGTTGTCTTTGATCTTGTCCAATGGCAGAGTGCAGTTGATATACTGGCTGTCCCCAGTTATTTTTCTGACAAATTTCTTCTAATATCTATAAGAGTATAAAAAAAATGATTTCCCTTTCAAATGTCACATTTGCTTTATTTTTCCAGCTTTCAGATTTTTAAACTCTGCTCTTTAGAATTTAAGCTAATATAAAAAGATATAAAATGCTACGTGGTTTAATGACTCATAAAATTTAAGATGAACTCAATTTGAACTCCATTTAAAGTGTTAGTTCTATTAGTTCATAAAAATAATTTTCATACCATTTTTTAAAATATATTTTTAGTTTAGTCCATTAGCTGTAACTTTTTGCCAATAGTTACATTTTATGATTTGTTTGATATATTTATTTTTTTCTTTAGAAATTGATATTCTAGTACCATGTGGCTATATTTACTCATTATTACCCTCTATCCTTCTGCCTATAATGGCTTAGAGAAAATAACCAAGAATACAGTATATTCTTATGTCATGTTATTTATCATAGGGTTTTAACTGCACATTTTCATAAAAATAGAATTTAAAAGAATGGGTTAGTATTTAATGGTGAGTACTAATAAATGGGTGTTGACAGTTGCAGTGTTTTCAGCAAAAAACCACTTCCGGTTATTGTTATAAGATCTGATTTATAGTATCTTCTTGTAGGTTTCTTTTTTCTTGTCATTATTCCAAAGTGAATTGTGTCTAAAGGCACACATTTTCTTCATCCTGAAGCCATTTTTGGTGGCTTACAGCCCCCATGCTCCCATTAGTTAGCAGATTCAGTAAACTGTGTAAAAAGAACATAAGTCTGAAAAAATTACTCCTTGGGACAGAACAATGTTCAAGGCTGAATCTACGTAGTGGATCTCGTTTGTTCTAGTACTAAACCCGCTGCAACAGCATAACATTTTTCAGTTTATTAAGTTTGCAGATTTCTCCTACCTTCTAACTTTTTCTTTTAATATTCTTAGTTTTGTAGCATCTCTTGTCATCTACAAAGCATTTGCTAAGGTTTTGTCTGCCTCTTTATGCTCAATGGGTAAACACATACTAAAGGAGCGCCCACTCTAACCACCTGCTGTGCAAGGCAGTACTTGTTCCTCTGCTCTTCCTATTGGAAGTTCATAACTCCACTGTGGAGTTGTTAAGGCTTCATCCATGTTGGCTGGGGGTGACTTGGTCTTTAGTTTCTAAAGCATAGTTGCCGAAATTCAGGGAGAAATTAATTGAAGAACTTTCATTTGTTGATAGTCACATATTAAGATAAAACATGACAATTTCTAACCTAGGTTTGATAGAACAAGCAGAGATCATTACTCATGCTATAGCAGCTCTTAGAACTATTATACAGAATAATGATTATTGTCTTTTTTTTTTTTCTTAAAAGATTTCTAAGTATCCCAGTACTTTAATTAGTTTCCTTATTTTGAGTTTTTAATGCAAGGTAGATTAGATGACTAGTTTTGTATTTTCTGAGCACAGCTTCATCATGGTACTCAGTAGATTTTATTATAATTATCTGTATATATATCTTCTCATTGATTTGACATATAATTTTTCCCAGTTTTATTGAGATATGATTGGCATATATCACTGTATGAATTTCAGGTATATAGCATGATGGTTTGTCTTACATATAATACATGAAATGATTATCATAGTTTAGTTAGCATCTATCATCTTATATAGATGCAATAAAAAGAAAGAAGTAAAATAGGAAAATGCTTGTGATAAGCAGTCTAAGGATTTACTTTCAATAATTTCCACATGTATTATATGGTGATATTAATCATAGGGGTCATGTACATTACATTCCTACTACTTATTTATCTTATAATTAAAAGTTTGTACCTTTTGACCATCTTCCAATTCTCCCACCTCCACTATCCACCTCTAGCAATCACACACATGATATCTTTTTCTATGAGTTTGAAAAATTTTTTTAAGATTCCACATATAAGTGAGATCACACAACATTCATTTTTCTTTGTTTGACTTATTTCACCTAGCATGATGTCCTCAAGTTCCATTCACACTGTCTCAAATGGCAGGATTTCCTTAGTTTTTTTTTTTGTTTGTTTGTTTTTTTTTCTTAATGTATTAACAATTTGTGTATCTTCTTAAAAAAAAAAGTTGGGGAAGCTGGGATGGCTCAGTAGTTTAGGCGCTCACTTTGCAGCCCTGGGGACCGAAGATCGAATCCCGGCCCCAGCCCATGCAGACCCATATGCTGAACTGGGGAGTGCCCCCAGTTCAGTTCTCATGGGGGCGAGACCCTGGCCCAGTTCCTGCCCTGTGCAGCCCCGCCCACCTGTGGAATGAAACTATGTGGAAAAACCAATGATGTGCAACTATGGAGACTGTTCTGGGCCCTCCCCCTTCTCTCTGTCTCTGACTCTGTATCTCTCTCTCTCTCTCTCTCTCTCTGTCAAAAACAATAAATAAATCTTAAAAAAAAGTCTATTCAGATCTTTTGCCCATTTTTTAATTGAGTTAAATTTTTGTGCCATATAGTAACAAGAATTACATTATATTCACTTTTCCATCCCCAGAAACTAGTACAATGTATGCCCAATTAATGGTTTTTAAACAAC
>PVKE010044596.1:0-12929 GCA_004027555.1 Craseonycteris thonglongyai | reverse complement strand
ATCGCTGAGTAGTATTCCATTGTGTAAATGTACCACATCTTCTTTATCCAGTCGTCTATCGAAGGGCATTTTGGTGGTTTCCATGTTCTGGCCACTGTGAACAGTGCTGCGATGAACATGCGGGTACAAACATCTTTAAAGATTAAGGTTTTCAGGTTTTTTGGGTAGATGCCCAGTAGTGGGATGGCTGGGTCATATGGTAATTCCATTCCTTCTACAACTTTCTTAACCCCTCTTAGTTTGTCTCCCTGTCATTCATTCAGAAATAACTATCTTCATGACAAACTTTTTCTTTTTCAATCTTCTTTAAAAATGCATTTTCATACCTTTATAAAACACATACATCTTAACTATGGTACATGCAAAATCTCCTTTATATTAATTAGCATCCATAACCCTCAGGATCTTAGTTTCTACTCACAACTGAAAAGCAAAAGTTAGTATTTCCATTGGTAAATTTATAAACACATTTTGTAACTTAGAAGTATAGGTTTTGTTTGGTAATATCATATATAACATTAACTATTATTGAAGATGTTTATAAACAATTTTATCTTTTAAACCCTGGTGAAAACAAAAAAGGCTTTAAAAACTTAAACTAGCCTTAATAAACATCTTCCTAGATCACATGACCCTGAAAAGAACTTGGGTTAATTTATATTAATTTAAGCCATTAACTTCTTAAAGTCAATTAAACCTTTTAATTTAGTAACACTATCTGGAGGCAGAGGTACTGTTTTATATATAAAGTATACATAGGTATCAGATCATATACATAAACAGAAGTGTCAACAATAGCAAAGACAAGATTTCTATTTGCTTCCCTGTAGTTTTAAAGAGCCTAAAACAAAAGAGGGGGAGGGTTCCTCAGGAGTAGTGGTTGATGCAGGCCAAGAAAATTTGAAAAGTAGAGCAAGACTGAGAGACAGAATAGAGTAAGAAGGGTGAAGGGAGATCAGGGGGTTCTGTGAAGAGAAGGGATCAGAGTCGGGAGCATCCTGAGTAAGTAAGGGGCAGAATCAGGTTGTGGGGTGTAGGGAGGAGTGGCAGTCAGAGAACTGTGATAGGCAGGATTGAAAGAAGATTTGGGGTCAGATGGTGAGAGGGGCTTAGAGTGAGCCAGGAAAATTTGAAAGGTGCAATAGAATCCAGAGTGAAAGAAGAGAGTAAAGAGCAAAAGAAAGCCAGAATGTAGGGAATTTCTGACCACTTTCCATTGCAGGGACATAAGTTATCAAAGTCAAAAGTATCAATTTTGTTGTCTAATTTGTGTTGGAGCCAGATGGTACTGCAAAAGAATATAAGGGGGGAAAGCCGGGATGGCTCAGTGGGTTAAGCGCTCACTTTGCAGCCCCGGGGACCGAGGATCGAATCCTGGCCCCGGCCCATGCGGACCCATATGCTGAACTGGGGAGTGCCCCCAGTTCAGTTCTTGCTGGGGCCTATGCTGGTGGCTCCCAGCCCAGTTCCTACACTGTGCATCCCTGGGCCCACCTGTGGAGTGAAACTATATGGAAAACTAATGCTATCAACTATGGAGACTGCTCTGGGCCCTTCCCCTTCTCTCTGTCTCTGTCTCTCTCTCTGTAAACAATAAAAATAAATCTTTAAAAACAATAAAATTGATTTCTGAAGGGAGAGAATAGGTGGCCCCTATATCTGAGTGTGGGATGCGAGTGAGGGTGAGTAGGAAAAATCCCAGGAGGAGAAGGACAAGGGGAAGAGGTGTCCCAATTCCAGATGGTAGTCTCCACGAATGACTAATGATCATTCCCAGAGTGGGAGTCCCCAAACTGGAAGGACCAAGGCCGAAGCCAAGAGGTTCCCTTGACCTACACATAGGATTTTCGAGACAATTTTTGAGAGATGGGCAGGGGACCTGAGTGTGTCCCAGGAGTGTCCACTCACCAAGCGGAATGTGAATTAGGCCGATGTTGTCTGGAAGCAGGTCTACAATGGAAAGGAGGAAGTCCCTGTTGGCAGGTCTAGGAGGGAGATCAAGGAGCCGATCAGGCACAGGGGAGAGAGAAGAGAGAGAGAGAGAGAGAGAGAGAGTGGGATGATCCAGCAGTCACTTGGTCACAACCCTTCCCAGGTTTCGGCACCAAAATGTTAGGTTCGCCAAAAAAGGACCACACATGGAGTTAAAGCAAGCAGGTTTATTAACATGTTAAGTGCCCAGGCTATTTTGTCTTGCTTACTGCTTGGCCCATTATATCAGATTTCACTGAAATGCTGATGACTGGAGATCTGTTTAGGTTGCAATAAGGCTGAATGTTTATATATAGAATATATTTACTGTGTGAATATTTATTATTTACTGCAATTGGTACAATGTATTATTTTAGAAATGCTTTATATTCAGTCAGTTGTCTGCGATTCTTGTTCCAGTGCAAAAAAAAGATTTTTCTTTACCCGTGAACGTGAAAATGTCAGTAGGAGAGGAGTGTGAAAGTGATTCTAGTGAAATTATTTTTCCTAAAAAATGGTGTAGAGTCGTTATTTTTTCATCATTAGACGAAGAGGATGAGAATATTGAAGAATGGCATGATCCGAGAGGTGATCAACCAAGGATTATACCTTTCACCTGTCCGTCTGGCTGTAGGATTGAAGACTTGAATGCAAAGTCATGTGTAACAGCAGAAAACTGTTATGAACTGTTTGTGCCTAATACATTGTTTGAGGATATCGCCGCACAAACAAACTTATATGCGTTGCAACAACTAGAGGTTGGAAACTCAAAGCGTTTGTGCAGATGGACAATGACAAAAATGAAATGAAATGATTTTTTGGGCTAATTCTATGGATGAGATTAGTTAGACTACCATCCTTACGTTTATATTGGTCCCAAGATCCTGCATATATGCAAAGTTTCCCACAGAAAATTCTGTCCAGAAATAGATTTGAAATATTATTACAAATGCTGCATTTTTCAGAGAACAGGGAGAGAAATGTGTCCAATCGTTTATGCAAAATACAACAGCTGATAAACACCTTGGAAATAAATTTCAAAAAATATTATGATCCATCAGAAGCTTTATGTATCGATGAATCGTTAATACCATTTTGTGGCTTCATTGTATTTAGACAGTATTTAAAACAAAAACACCACAAATACGGCATTAACATACAATACTGTGGCCTGCATGAAAAGTGTACTGTCGATCCAAATGGAAAGTTCGGTGTCAGCCACCGGTGACTGACATGGTGCTTAACATGTTAAGGGAAGATTCTGCTGGGCTGAGCCTAAAGGTGGCATTAGCAACTTCTGGAGGTTTGGACAGCATTTTTATGGACAGGAATTAGAAACGCCTGAAAACGGCCGGGCTGACTTCGAAAGATGGCAAAAGCCCCAAATAGAGGGTAAGGGGACCGGTCAGCGTTGAGTTTAGTGGAAAAGTACTGGCTTGGCTTCTTTAGTAAAAAAAAAAAATTCACATTTGGTTGTCTTTGCACATCTTTGTCTCTGCACCTTTTGTCACACCAGTTTCAAAGCTGTTTTCCTGTCTGTGCCCCTGGCTGTCTCTTTCATGTCTTGTGGTCAGGCTTGCTTGTTCTCTGTTCCTGTTCTTGAGACAAGAAGTCTAATTCCCTGGCCTTATAAGTGTCTGTCCAGAAGTACATACATAACAAAAACCCTTATTCAAATTAGCTTACGGTAATAGGGAAGCCGGTATGGGTCAGCCGGTAAAGCACTCACTTTGTAGCCCTGAGAGCTGGGGATTGAATCCAGACCCTGGCCCATGTGGACTCATATGCTGAACTGGGTTGTGCTTCCCATGTGGGAGGCCCCCACTTTGGTTCTCGCTCCCCCCACCAGTTTCGCCCTGGCTTGAGGGGGCATGCTTCCCATGTGGGAGGCCCTGCCCGCTTGTGTGGACTGAAACCATGTCGAAAACTGATGACATACAACTATGGAGACTGCTCTGGGCCCTCCCCTTTCTCTCTGTGTCTCTGTCTGTCAAAAACAATAAAATGAATCTTAAAAAAAATTTAACTTAATACATTAAGATGTTTCTGTCACTTAGCAAGGAGATCAGAGATAGGCTGTATAAAACTGGCACTTGGGGCTTTTCTCCTTCTCTTTTCTAGATTTTTCCTTCCTTGTGCTGATAGTTTCTTTGAGCTGGATGCAATAGTTTAAGGCCTCACATCCAAACACATCTATGAAGGAGAGACAGTAGCTTCCTGTTTTCTTTGAGAGCAAGGAAACCTTGGACTATGACCTTAATTCTCTGGTTAGAATTATGTCAAGTGCTTATTCCTTAACCAGGCACAGACTTGGGAAAGATAACATGGTGGATTTAGATCCAAGCAGTACTAACCCACCAGGGAATGGGGATGGGTTCACTTATGAAATTCAAGGCTTTTTCATTTTAAGCCCTTCTCTTACAAATGAGTATTTTTGAGTCTTATGCATATTATAAATGATTTTAAAATTATTTTCTGATATTTTAGCAATAAACAGTGAAGTGAGTACATTAGTAGGATAATATTCATACCATTTGCAAAAGTGTTCGATGTCATTACTCTAGTAATGCTCTGGTACTATTGAGAAAATGGGAAGATTAACAACCACTTTGATCAAAAAGTACAACCAAGCAAGTTTACCTCTCTGTCTTGGCATTAAAAAAGGAATGACAGGAGCTTTTAAGATTTAAGTAAAGATGAAAAGGGCCCAAGAGAACCTTCAAGATAATAAATGAGCTATCCTCCACAGGAAGGAACTTGTTAACAGTTATTTTTCTTTACAATAAATTGTACTTCAAAGATTTAGTAGTCTCTTGTGAGATCGATCGTTAAAAAGAATGGCTTTTTCTAAGGCCATGACACTAGCCAAGAGCCGTAAACAAGGGTCCCTCTCCCCATTATACATTGATATTAATAACTTTATTGTTTTAAGAACTCTTTTGTACTGTCATTTTGTTAAATTGATTTTTTAACTTGTTTTGAAAGTACAGTTTTTGCTTATGTTTACTATCTTCAAAGCACATAAAACTATGGATGTTTGATGTTTATGCAAGCTTATCATAAGGTATTTTATGCTATCTGCACATCCTATTTCAAGTCTTTTTATATATACTCTTATGGGAAGCTGTATTTTTTTATATATATATAAATGTTTGTTTTTTATATATATATATTTATTTATTTTTGACACGGAGAGAGAGAGAGAGAGATACAGAGACAGAGACAGAGAGAGAACTGAACTGGGGGAGCTCGCATTTCAGCATATGGTTCCACACGGGCCGGGGCCGGGACTCGATCCCCGGTCCCCAGCACTGCAAAGTGAGCGCTCAACTCACTGAGCCATCCCAGCTTCCCCAAGAAGCTGTATTTTTAAAGGACTTATTTAAGCTTTTCCCCAAAGGTCAATGTGTTTAGCCTTGATAAATATAAACTACTTTATTTATTTATTAGGGTAATTCTATAGAGTTTAGCAAATGTTTTATTTTCAGCTCACTAATATTGATCAAATAAGTATATCATTGACTTAATTCTATATTAGTTTTTATAATTTCTGGGATTATTGTTAATATAGACATAGTTAGGCTTATTTAAGATATTCCTCCCACCCCCATTACTTAAAACTATTATAAGGGGAAGCTGGGATGGCTCAGTGGGTTAGGCACTCACTTTGTAGCCCCGGGGACCGAGGATCGAATCTCAGCCCCGGCCATGCTGACCCATATGCTGAACTGGGGAGTGCCCCCAGTTTAGTTCTCACCGGGGCAAGATCCCAGCCCAGTTCCTACCCTGTGCAGCCCTAAGCCCACCTGTGGAATGAAACTATGTGGAAAAACCGATGATGTGCAACTATGGAGACTGTTCTGGGCCCTCCCCCTTCTCTCTGTCTCTGTCTCTGTATCTCTTTCTCTGTCAAAAACAATAAAGAAATCTTTAAAAAAAAAAAACTATTATAAAAAAATAGAGTGATGTGGGTTATGAAAGTTAGATTGTGAAAATTCTGTCATCTAGACCACTGATCTAGACCTTAGATTTTATGGGCTGTTTGAATATTATGAAAAAATTAAAAAGCAAGTATATTGTCCTATAAATGTTAGTACTGACATATATTTAGGATTTTTTATAACCAGTTTATATATGTTGAAGTAAGCTAGTCTTGAATGTAATGTAAAATTAAAGGCTCTCATTTAAAATGTTTGTAGTGCTTCCTTTGCTGTTGTGCTTTCATAAAATGCCTTTGGATTGCAAAGGTAACTCTTTCTATGAGGACACAAACTCTATGAGGTATCTTAGGAAGCAATCAATGTGCAATTACCATTTACTTTTACTACTCTGGAAGAAATTAGTATTTAATTGTACTCAAGAGTCCAGATTTTCTTTTCTTTTTAAACTGATTTTGATGACTGAATATTAATAAGTACTAGTAGTTACTACTTTTGCTCAATAATACCTTGTGAATATTTAATACTTTTTCTCACCTTTCAGACATGAACTTCTGAATTCAACACGTGAAGACTTGCAGCTTGATAAACCAGCTTCAGGAGGTAGGTCTCTCCAGTCTTAATGCCAAATCAGAGTATTACATAAAAAACACACAATGTCAAAATATTGTTCAGTACTTTCTAGAAGAATAAACTCATTTTCTCCTTAATAACCCTAATAACCCATTCTAAATAAGTGCAAACATCACATTTCTGGGTAAACTAAAAGAAGCCTATCCTAACTTTTGAGATGCAGACTTTATCTGGTGTAATGTAGCGAACTATTTATTACCCAAACCTACATTACTCAATTGAATAATCATTCATTATTATACCCAGGGCATTAAAAGATTTATTTCTAAAAGCATACAAGTTCTGACAGTTAAATTCACAAGCTCATCCTAGAAAAAGTGCTACCTACCTCATTGCTGAATATCACTATGGTCACCTTTGAAGTACTCCCCTTGGGAAGCTGGGCACTGATAACAGCGCCTAGTCCACCCTTCAAAGCACTTTTGGAACTTTTGTTCTAAAATGGCCATCAGAGCCGTCGTGGTATTACCCTTGGTGTCCTGAGTGTCATCAGAATGTCTTCCTTTCAATATTTCCTTTATCTTTGGCTATTAGATTCCTATAAGGAGCATGCAGCCTAGATCCCTCGCATGTACAGTTTACAGTAGGGTTTGTGCTCCTATGGGAATCTAATGCTGCTGCTGATGATCTGACAGGAGGCAGGACTCGGGCAGGGGTGGGGGAGTAATGGGAGTGATGGGGAGTGACTATAAATACAAATGAAGCTTTGCTGGCTTGCCCACCATTCACCTGCTGTGCGAACCAGTTCCCAACAGGCCACGGACCGACACCCCTGCTTTACAAGTACCTGTGTAAAATTATTCCTAAATTGTAAACTTCCATTTTGTCACTGTTTTATTTGTTCTTACTTTTTATTCAGTGTCAGCACTGTTTTAAAAAACACATTCTGAAAATGAAGAAATAATTTTAGTCAAAACAAAAATAATATTACCTAATTTATAATTATATTATGTCATCAAATTGAGGAAATTTGTATAATTGTTTCTCTTACAGTAAAGGAAGAGTGGTATGCCAGAATTACCAAGTTACGAAAGATGGTAGATCAGCTTTTCTGCAAAAAATTTGGTAAGTCCAATTTTCCCCAACTAAATATATTAAGAATGTAAATATGACAAATATGACTCACTTCCAGTTTTCTTCTGTTGCTTTCAAATATATATTTATTATGAAAAGTCTTAAACCTGTACAAAAGGGATGAGACTAGGTTAATGATCCCATATACCATTTACTGAATAATTTTTTAATACAGTATAGGTTTTTCAGCATAAGGACCTTCTGACAGTGCAGGGGATCTTCAATGGCAGTGTATTACTGGCATGCTACACAGTATACTGCTGGTTATCAGAAAATGTAACATGTCCCACCCGGTAGTGGTTATCTTGTTTGCTATGCTTACTGTGTTTATATCCTTAAACACTTAAAACATACTTAGATTTGGTTTATCATTGCAACATGTTTTATTACCAAAAATCACTCTCTCCCCTGCTTTATCCTTTCTACTTCACAACAGCATTCAACATAGTTGTCTTCTTACTTTCCTTTTTTAAACTATTTTTATGAAAAATTTCAAACCTATTGACTCTTGGTTTCTTCCTGTCTCATTGGCTGTCACTTTCTTTCTCTCAGTGTCACCTCCCTTTTGTTTATACTTTAAATTTTTGGGAGTGGGTCTCTGCAGCTCAGTCCTGCACCCTTGTTCTCCTTTCTTGCTTTGCTTTTTCCATAGGTAATCACACTTCATCATGCATCTTAAAAATAATATCTCATCTATATCCTGATGACTTTTCAAATTTGGTTTATGCATTTTTATTGAAGAAAAATAAAATTAATTACTAACAGGTATTAGTTGATCACTCATCCATTGACAACTTGCATTATTTATTAAGTGCTATCTTAATGTATTGGAAGATAGCTTAACTAATATCTCCAAGCCACCTAACAATTTAAATGAAAATTACAGAATAATTGAGACCCTTTTATGGAATACAAAGGATATTTGACTTGCAGTTTTCCGTTCTTTATAGAACTAGAACAGGTCATCTTTTTATTGACATGCATAAAATACATCATATTTCCTGTTCTGCTGATGCTATGAATTTAATACTAATTCTCCCTCCACATTGGTTATGAGCATAAACTATATCATATAATTTAGATCTCTGACAGTAAAGGCTTAAACAGGAATGGATGCTGCTTCCTTTGATGTGACAGCTGCACATCCATCTACCTCCCCCAGATGATGTCTTCAGCATGTTAGAGCAGTGAGGAATGGTTTTAGTCTCATAACCAAGTTAGAGTGACGGCCTTGGCCACATAATATACACGTTTCATTTTTAAAAAGATTCTGAATCTTGGGCAACAGTTTTCTAGTAACTATTTTACAGTTTTTAAAAGCAGTTACTGTCCAAAAGTGGAAGAACTGAAGTCTTCTCAGATAAGCATGTGAATGAATTGAGGGAGGTAAATAAGAAAAGATGAGGTCTGATAGGGGAGCTGTCAGATAAGAAACTTTAAATTACAGTTTCTCTTCTTTTTAAGTTTATTCCAACTATAATGCAGGTTATTGTGATTTTAAGATAGCAGTATCAGATTATTCTGTTGTACTTACCGCTGTCTATTTTATAGAGCCATGCAGTCTCTGGCACTGGGGTCACCTGGTTTTAAATCACGTAGCAGTGAACAAATGCATAAAAGAACTTTAGAAATATGTAGTTAAAGCAGAAGACCACTGTGATCTTACAATATCGAGACAAATGTTGCCATTACTGTGAATAATTGGACAACAAATTCTTGTTGTAAATTCGTCCATGGGTGGTATGAAGGGGTAGTCTGTAGGAAAATGATTTGTCAAAAAGAGTATACCGCCTTGACATTCCATAATCATAGCTTCCATTGAAACATATTGCCAACTGGACCTGCAGAATATTGTGCTAGAGGGTCACGGGCCAAATTACTAATATCCTTATTAGTCCATTTCAGCATCATAGTCTGTACTTGGTGTCTGGCTGCTCACCATTTCAGTGTTTGCTCAGAGGTCTGTCAGAACTCCTGATTTCCTGGTGGCATAAAAGGATTGTGTCTGTGTCTCACGCCTGCTCTGTCAGACACAGGCACTGAGGGTCTGGGCCACACTGTTCTCACTGTTTTGTGAAGGAAACCGTTTGAGTTTCACCACAAAAATACTAAGCTTCCTGGGTGAGGATTCTTGTTTGTCCTCTGGTTTCCAAGAGGAGTGCATGGCCCTGGGTCTTAAAAGTCCCAATAGGCCAGTTTGTAGGTGCAACTCAAGTGGCAGCTACAAACTGAGGTCACCAAGTATGTGTTGTTTGCTTACCTTTTACTTACCTTTTACTTACACTGTTTAACTCCCTCAGGATAAAATGCATCAGGAAAAAGTCAGAATTTTAAGGTTTCTCCTCTTCAGTATCCTTGACTACCCAGCACAAATATAGGACCTTATTGATCATTTATCTCCTCTTAATCTCATCAGAGATCTGCTAGTGAACATAATAAACTAAAGAATCTTCACCACTTTCACATTTTTAAGACATTTAATAAATGTTTATCAGATGATAAACATTGTTTATCATTAGAGGTGCCACTGTAGTGTCATTGTAATTTATGAGTAGGTAATGATAATGAAAATCTGGGTGAATAGGCTTAACCTTTGCCCCCACATTTAGTTCTGGAAATTGAGCCTGGTAAAAGAAGCAGCCAAGCCTGTTAACATTGTTGATGCCTGCAAGGGAGCTGACTTTTGCCTCATGAGAAGAGGAGGCTATTGAGTTAGTGTTCTTGCATGAAGAAAAACTGGCCAGTTGAAAATAATTTGACATTGTATCAGAGCTAAGAGTTTATATATTGTTACATTACAAACAACAAAAACCTGGCTCTTTTTTTTTTTAAGATTTATTTTTAGTGTTTTTGACAGAGAGAGAGAGAGAGAGAGAAGGGGGAGGGCCCAGAGCAGTCTCCACAGTTGTAGGTCATTAGTTTTTGATACAGTTTCACTCCAGGGTGGGCGTGAGTTGTACAGGGCAGGAGCTGAACTGGGGGCCCTCCCACATGGGAAGCTTGCCCCAGTGTGGCCCCCCCACCCCCACCCCAGTTCAGCATATGGCTCCACATGGTCTGGAGCTGGGATATGATCCTTGAACCCCAGGGCTATAAGACAAGAGCTCAACCCACTGAACCATCCTGACATCCCCAAAACCTGGCTCTTTTTTGCTATTGCCTATGGCCTTTGGTGGGTCTAGGAGGTGAAATGCCAGCAGAATTGCAGCTTTCTTTTAAGTTAAGTTTCCTGAAAGGGAAAGCAGAAAACTTAACTCATAGATTCTCTATAACTGTCACACACTACAAGTCTTGAAATTTTCATTGGAAGAAATTCACAGAGTGCCTTTAAATTTGAGAGGACAGTCAATCTAGGAATCAAAGAAATTCAAATTAATTTTTTGGGGAGGTGTTCTTAAACCATCAGATTGTAGAATATTTAAATGTACCATACTGAATACAAGGGTAACTTATATATGCTGTTATTGTGCAAATTATTTGACTCTTTCTTATTAAAGTTCTGTTTGGATGTGGTTTCGGAGCAGAGATTATTTCATTTTTACATTTTATTTATTTTTTTAAAGATTTATTTTATTGTTTGAGAGGAGAGAAAGAGAAAGGAGAGAGCCCAGAGCAGTTTCCATACTTAGTTGTACATCATTAGTTGTGACATAATTTCAGTCCACACAGGTGGATATGGGGTTGTGCAACCAAACTGGGTACCTCCTGCAATGGGAGGTGAGAACCTTCACTGCTGAGCCATCCTGGCAGTTACCAGTTGTACTGCAGTTCAGTGTATGGGTTTGCATGGGCTGGGGCTGGGATTTGATCCTGGACCTTGTGGTTACAAGGTAAGTACTCAACCTGCTAAGCTATATTGGAAGCCCTCAGTTTTACATTTTATTTTATTTACTTTTTAAAGATTTATTTGACAGAGAGAGACAAACAGACAGAAAGGAGAGGGCCCAGAGCAGTCCCCACAGCCACACATCATTAATTTCAACAGTTTCATCCACACCGGTAGACACAGGGTGGGAACCGAACTGGGGGCCTCCCGCATGGGAAGCACGCCCCAGTTCAGCACATGGGTTTGCACAGACTGAGGCCGGGACTCGATCCCTAGGTCCCACAGTTGCAAGGCTAGTATTCAACCTGCTGAGCTATCCCAGCATCTTCAGATTTTTACATTTTAAAATTTCAATTCTACTCCTGTTCAAAAGTTGAAAAATAGTGCAATGAATTCCCATATACCTAATTTTACATTCAGTGATTATTAATTTTCCAGGGGATGCCAGGATAGCTCAGCAGGTTGAATGCTTGCCTTGCAACCGCAAAGTCTGGGGATCACGTCCCTGCCCTGGCCTGTGCAGACCTGTGTGCTGGGCTGCAGCACAGCTGCTAGTGGCAGGGATGGCAGCAAGAGTTACCTCCTTCATGGTGGGAGGCTCCCGGTTTGGTTCCCATCCTATGCATCCCCACATCCACTTATGTGCAATGAAACCATGTTGTAACTAATGATGTACAGCTATGGAGACTGCTCTGGACATGCTCCCCTTCTCCCTCTCTCTCCTTCTCTCAAACAATAAAAATAAATATAAAAAAAATATATATATATTTTTTCACATTTATTTGTCTTTTTCTTTTTTTCCCTTTATAGGAATATTGTAAAGCTAATTATAGATGTTGTATCATTTTACTTTCTCGATGTGCTTTCACAAGTGCAGTGTCATTATCACACCTGACAGAATTCTCTTTTTTTTTTTTTTAAAGATTTGTTTTATTGTTTGAGAGAAGGTGGGGGAGAGAGAGAGACAGAGAAGGGAGAGGGCCCAGAGCAGTCTCCATAGTTGAACATCATTAGTTAAGACATGGTTTCATTGCACACAGGTCCACAAGGTAGATGTGGGCTGCACAGGGTGGGAAATGAACTAACTGGGGGCCTCCTTTATGGGAGGCAGGAACCTTCACCCACCAAGGAATCTTTGCAGTTACCAGTTGTGCCTTAGTTCAGCATATAGGGTTTTCACAGACTGGGTCAGGAATTGAACCCTTCTCCATGAGATTGCTAAGCAAGCACTCAACTGCTAAGCTATCCCGGCATCCCTTAATTATTTCTTTGTATACGCTCTTCTCCAGTCCTTCATTGAGTTTCCTCATTCATCTGGAAAATATCTTTAACATTTTTGTTTTTAATCTGTAATCTAAACAAATTTCATGCATTTACTTTGGTTGGTATGCTTCTTTTAATCTAAATCAGTCTCTGCTTACTTATTTTTATTACCCAGTCTATGAATTCTTTGCAGAAAGTTATTTCCTTTTAAAATGTTATACTCA
>PVKE010044595.1:0-12944 GCA_004027555.1 Craseonycteris thonglongyai | reverse complement strand
GGAAGGGGAACTGATACTGAGTGATGTGCACATAATACGATGCATGAATGATGTGAGGTGGACTTGTACATCTGTAAACTGTCTAATTGTTACCAACCAATGTAACCTCATCAAATTTAACAATAAATTAAAAAAAAAAAAAGAATAAAGGTGGAAACTTTGTGACCAATTTTGGAACGCCAAGTAGAGAAAGGTCATTTTTCAGGAGATAAAATAATAAGCAGTGATTAAAACTCAAATTAGGAAGAACAAATCTAGAAAGTAAAATCATGAAAAATAAAGGTCCATTCTTATGAACCTTCTCTCTTTTCTGGAAGGCCCTAGAAATACTATGGCGATCACAGGATTTCTCTGGATAAGACAAAAGCTCAAATGATTTGATATTTAAAAAGTGACACCCATAGGGCTGGAGATCTTGGGGACAACTGGATCACTCCTGTTTCTGTTGGCTTCTATGTGCCACTTTCATATGGATTTTAAAGTCTAAAGACCTCAAATTACAGTTAGTAGAGCAATGATAATTTGAAAGAAAAAAAAAGCATTTGATGAATAAATTGAACTGTGACAATGTCTTTTCTGAAATAAGATATTGCTGATTTTTGGTTTTTCTTTTTGAGTCAACAGGCAAAATATGACTACTTTAAATAGACAGAAGATTGCTACTCTAAAAATCTTTAATCCTTAATCAAGTGACAATTTTAACGTTTCATAAGATAACATTAATATTTTCAACTTTACTATTTGTAATCTTCACTCAAGATTGAGTTACTGTGAAATTCAACAACACTGCAATGTTGGCTCATTTTTCTAAATATTTATTTTATTGTTTTTGACAGAGAGGCAGAGAGAAGGGGGCGGGCCCAGATCAGTCTCCATAGTTGCGCATCATTGGTTTTTGACGGTTTCATTCCACACAGATAGGCAGGGGCCCTGCAGGGCAGGAACTGAGCAGGGGGCCTTCCATGTGGGATGCACACCTCTGCAAGCTGGGGGCTGATCCCCTGGCCTCCCACATGAGAAGCTTGCCCTGGCGAGGACCAAACTGGCTCCATACCCTAGTTCAGCATTTGGGTCCGCATGGGCCAGGCCCAGGATTTGATCCTCAGACCCCAGGGTTGTAAGGTGAGTACTTAACCCACTGAGCCATCCTGGCATCCCTTCATTTGTTTTTTAGATGTTTAGCATCACTAAATCTTTGACTTATGGTTTAAATGACTACTCATATATCATTTCTTAACCTCAATAGATATGCTTTATTTTTATTTAATAAGTTCTATTTATATAAAATCTTGGTTAGAGTTTTATTTTTCTTATATTCATTTAGTTACTGCCCTTTTTCATAAAATTATTTTCTTTAACGAGAGAGAGCTGTATCTAAATAGGAAAATAAAATTTATGCTTTGAGGTCACCTTTGTAGATGTTGCAGAAGTGTGTCCACTCTTTTATGTATTTTTATCACTACTTGAGGTGGCCAAAATTGCCTGTTACTAATCCTTCTTTGACACTTCAAAATATAAATTAATTTTGTTTCAACTTTAGAAAAGATAAACATTTTCTTGTTCAAATTATTTCCCATTTTTTCAGATTATTTTCCAAAAAATAAACAAAAGGAAAGTGTGAAAATAGAGCTTGTAAAAGCTAAGTGTGGCAAGGTTTTAAAAGAGGTGACTTAGCTGTATCCTTCAGTTATCAACTTAAGTTCTGTGTGTCTATTTGAACTTCTCTCAAAAGAGTCAAGCTAGGGTGTTTCGCATGCATATCATAGAGTGATTCTTTGTAGTTTTTGCTTTTGTGTTATGTGAATGGCACTAAAGAAGTTACAAGAGAAAGTATGATTCTGTTGAAGTTGTATAGTAAGAGTTAAACAGGTAAGATATGGGGTCTGCTGGTGCGTGTTTACTAGGAAGGGGATGTTTCTAAGTGAGTGCAAAAACCTTGGATCATATAAGCTATGAAAGAAAATGGTCCTCCTAGACAATGACCAGAAGGAAAGTTCCCAATTGCACCCTGGATGTGTTTAACATAGACTTTCTTCAAGCTCACTGCTACTGCTGCTGAGGATCATCTTTATTTATTTATTTATTTTATTGTTAAATTTATTGAGGTGACATTGGTTGGTAGTAATTACATAGTTTCTAGGTGCACAATTCCACCTTACATTGTCTATGCTTTGCACTCTGTGCTCACCACCCAGAACCAGCTCTCCCTCCATCACCATATATTTGATTACACCTCCCTCCCCTGCTCTCCCACCCACCTCCCCCTTTACCATCAGGTGTCCACTAAACTATTGATTGTGTCCATGAGTTTTATTAAGCAAAATAATTCAGACTGAAAGAATCAAGAAACAAATGACCTCATTTATAGGTGAAATATAAAACTGAAAGTAACCAAGAAACAAAAACTCCTGAGATCAGCTTTGAAGTGAGAGTGATCAGGACACATTATGATAAAGGCTGATGAAAACCAGAAGCGAGAACGGTTTTGAATTTCATAGCCTTTTACTTCCTGAATCCCCAACTTCACTGCATTCTATTGTGCACTCCTCCTTACATTGCACACACATACAACACACACAGCCTTCAAGTCTTGTATTTTATCAGATCACTGTCTAAAATCAATTGCATAGCAAGAAGCCCACTTTTAATCTTTGTGAGCACGTTCAGGTAGATGGTTCCTTGTTCAAGCTCCTTCCTAAGAGGCAGCATTAAGCGCGAAGTACTAGCGGAACCCAGCAAGTGAAAATAATGATTGCTTCAATCATTCGTTTGTTTACGTGAAAACAAAACAAAACACACATTCTTTACCAGCTAAGTGACAATGTGTTCTGTCATAAGCATAAGCAAGGCAACGTAAGGGGAAAATATAGTTAGATTTTTCACAATGCAACATAGATGTACATCCTACACGTGGGTGCACCCACATGTACCATTTAGTTTTGAAAATAGATTAAGTCAACAAATACTCATGTTGGGGACAGACATGATATCTTTCTCTAAGTCTGGACAGCTGGTGTTCTCTGTAGCATTGGGATAGTTTACTATGTATATAGTTCAGCATCACATGAAGTAGTTGGATTACATTCTGGGCTTTATTATACAAAATGTATATCTTTGAACATGAAAATAACCCTAGTTGTGGGGACATGTTACATTCTGAGACTGAGATTTCTATCATCCTCAGTGAGTGGGAGGGCTGGCGGACTCACCTAGGCTGTTTATTTACATGGTCAAGTTTAGCCCCCGAGGAGGCAGATTTCAGCAGGTTGAAGAAGAATCACTGAAACTGAAGAAAAGATGATTGAAATGATCAAGTCCAAGGAACAGAAAGGAAAAAGATTGAAGAAAAACGAATTTCAGAGTCTAAGGGAACTGTGGGATACCCTCAAGCAAGCCAATATAGGTAGTTTTCAAGTTTCAGAAAGAAAAGAGACATAGATAGAAGTAGAATATTTGAATAAATTGTGATTTCAAACTTTCCAAATTTGAGGCAAGATATGAATTTACAAATCCAAGAAGTTTAAGGCACTTCAAGTTGAATTAATTCCAAGGTATGGATTGCTGAGGCACCTATTTCAAAGGCATCCATGTCAAATAAACGTATTGGCAGCTGTATGACACAGCTTCTAGCTAAACAGCTAGATAAAGAGCTAAGCAGCCTCTACCTAAGAAATTCCCCTTTTAGAAAGCCCTGGGTAATCTAGATGACTCGAGTGACCCCACTTTTTTCTTCTTGTGTCCTAATTTCTGCTCTTATGTTTTAAAGTCGCTATGAAAGAGTAAACCTGTGAAACCCCACACATCCTACCCTTGACCTCAATTAAGGCAGGGTTCTCTCTCTCTCTCCCTTAACTCCCACCTCACTGTGGGGCCCTAGGCCTGCCGTGTGGTCACACAGCCTGTGAATAATAAACCTTGTTTGTTGGTTGGTTTTTTTTCAAAGTTTCCTAATGGTTGTTGCTGGGGTGTGTCTTGAAATCATAATAAGAACCACAAGGACTTGCCCAGCCACAACATTGGCTCTGGTCAGGGACATGTTTGCAGGGACTCACAGCACATAGAATGGGCCCAAGGGAGTGCCCCCAAATATTCATAGCTACTAGCATCACTATCCATAGCCTGAGACTGACACGAAACAATGTTATAGCAGCTATATTCACAATCACCAAAAACTGGGAGCAACTCAAATGTCCTTTAACAAGTGAACAGACCAAAGCATTCTATTATGTCCATACCATGGAATATTATTCAGTGATAAAAATAACTGAGATGTTAAGCCACAGAAAACGTGGAAGAACTAGTTTCTAGTCAGATTAAGTCTAGTAGGAGTGAGGCTGCTTTTTGGCCTATTATTAAATTTGTAAATGTACTTTGGTAGTTGAAAAAGTTTAGTCTTACAAAAGCTGCAAACTCTATGATTCCAATTATATCACACTCCAGAAGAGGCAAAAAAGAAACCAGTAACAGTATCAGTGATTGTCACAAGTTTCAGGGAAAGGAGAGAGAGATTAATACTATTAATACCTATTAATTTAATAGATGAAGCACAGAGAATTGTTAGAACAGTAAAACTATTCTTGTTCATTGATAGAAGACATATGTTTTTCAAAAATCATAGAAATGTGTAACAGAAAGGGAACCTTAATGTTAAGTTTGGGTCAATATTAGTTCATTAATAGTAACAAATACACCACACTAATGTAAGATGTTAATTAGGGGAAGCTCAGAGGGGAAGGGGGTATGTGGGAACTTTATTTTCTGCTCAATTTGTATGTTATTGGAAGGCTCTTATAAACACTTGTCTAGTCATTTAAAAACAATCTAACAGCACTGTTTTAGGGAAAGGTCTATTTCCACTAATATTCCGCAATTGGCTAATATCCAAACATTACCTGGGACAGTGTTTACTATTAAATGTGACCAGACTTGAGTTGTAGATGCATCTTTACTTCTATGGTCATTGCAGTACTGGTTGACATACTAAATAAAAAACTTTCTGGAGATGCTGGGATAGCTCAGCAGTTGGGAGTTTGCCTCACAATCATGAGCTCTGGGGTTCATTTCCTGGCCCCAACCTGTGCAAACCCCATGTGCTGAACTGATGTGCATCTGGCAACTGCTGGATGGCTCATCAGTGAAGGTTCCACGCCCCATGTAGGAAGCCCCTAGTCAGTTCCCACCCCACGTGGCCTCACATCCACATGTGAGGAATAAAACTATGTCACAACTAGTGATATACAACTATGGAGACTGCTCTGGGAACTCCCCCCCCCCCCCCCCCCCCCCCCCCCCCCTCTCTCTCTCTCTCTCTCTCTCTCTCTCTCTCTCTCTCTCTCTCTCTCTCTCTCTCATCTTCTCTCAAACAATACAATGTAAAAAAATCAATAAAAAAATAAAACCTTCTCAAATGGCTTAGCATATTTATAGTTTCCCTTTCATATTGTGCACTGAATAAACCTCAGTCATTATTCTTGAATGTAATTAGTGGGTAAATTTCCACAGTATCTTCAATTGACTCATTTGCAGGGTGCACTCTGGGGATTGATGCCCATTTTTATGACCTGATTCTGGGGGTACTTTGCATACCTTCTAAAATGAGGAACAAATTTGCTCTTGGTATCCACCAGGTAAGATCCTGGGAATTGCATTTATAATACAGAGAACTATTGACATGCTGGCAGAAGACCACAAGAAAATTAGGAAGAACTTATTCACCATTGAAGCTTTTGAGCTCATTATTCACCAGCTGCCTATAAGAGCTTCCTGAATCAGAGCTGGGCGTTAGGAAGATCTTGCAGTTTGGCATGGATTTAAAACACCCAAATATAGATTGCATGGGCAAATGCCATTATTTAGATGAGACAATATGGAAAACCAGCAGAGCACAGTGACTGAGAGCGTGCGCGCTGATACCTGGTGACCTGAGTTCAAATTGCATAGAAGACACGTGAACTGGGAAGGACATATAACCACTCTGTTCTCTGCATTGTCCTATAAAAAGCTTAAAGGCAGTGGTCCCCAACCTTTTTGGCATTAGGAACTAGTTTTGTGGAAGACAAGTTTTCCATGGACTGGGTGGGGCAGGAGATGGTTTGGGGATAATTCAAGTGTGTTACACTTATTGTGCACTTTACTTCTATTATTATTATTATTATTATTATTATTTTTATTACATTGTAATATATAATGAAATAATTATACAACTCATTTCCCACTATAAAGTCTTCCACCAGATGCAGTTTAGTTGTCACTTTCCACTTATTGATAGGGTTTTGATCTGAGTCTACAAGCAGGTGATGTATGATGGTCTCTGTGCAGTCAAACCTCTCTGCTCATGTTAATCTGTATTTGCAGCCACTCCCCAGTGCTAGCATCCCCGCCTCAGCTCCACCTCAGATCATCAGGCATTAGAGTCTCATGACAAGCCAGCAACCTAGATCCCTCGCATGTGCAGCTCATAATCTCATTCGTGCTTCTACAAGAATGTACTGCTGCTGCTGTTAAGAGACAGAGCTCAGGCAGTAACGCGAGCACTGGGGAGTGGGTGTGAATACAAATGAAGCTTTGCCCCCTCGCCCACTGCTCACCTCCTGCTGTGGGGGTTGGGCACCCTGCTTTAATGGAACCTATTTTTTAGTATTATGGTGTGAAGCTGGAAATGATTAAATACAGGCAAAACATTATTGAAAACAACTGTTACATTGTAAAAGTGTGCAATAACTGTGCAATTATTAAGTGTCTCTAGAAATTTGTAGTGACAGACTCTGGAGAAAGGACTTGGGTGGCTACAGGGCAGGGGAGGATGGAAGTTTACTCTTCAGCCTTTACATGGGTGTGATGCTTTATAGCTCATTAGTACTATCTGTTATCATCGCCTGCCATCCCCATGTCAGAGCGGTAGTATGAACAGCAGAGGCTGTATCTATATTTTACAGTTCAGGGCACTGAAATTTAGAGAGTTAAGTGGCTTTTCTAGAGTCACTGCTGAGTGATGGGTCTGGGACAGAGATCCCTGAACCCCCAAGTCCACTAGATGAGGGTTCCCCAACCCCAGACCGTGGACCACTAACAGTCCATGGCCTATGAGAAACCAGGCAGCCCAGCAGGAGTGAGCGGAGGGCCAGGGGGACAGAGTGAAGCTTCATCTGTACTTACAGCTGCTCCCCACTGCTCATTACCACCTGAGCTCCGCCTCCTGTCAGATCAGTGGCAGCATTAGGTTCTCACAGGAGCACAAACCCTACTGTGAACTGCACATGTGCATCTCCCTTCCCCAACCCCATCAATGGAAAAACTGTCTTCCACAAAACTGGTCCCTGCTGCCAAAAAGGTTGAGAACCACTGTCCTAGATCATGCCCTGGCCCCCTGAACCAAGAGCTTTGCTCAAGCCAGTTCTCAAATTCTGCTACCTCAAGCTTCCTGCAGAAGAGCCAATGGCCTGGCCCAAGTGCCTGAGCTCAGAAAGGACCCAAATCATGACCCCACGGCCTTTTACATCTACATTTCTGTCCCTACCACAAATAGCATGAGGCTCCTTCGGTCAGCTGTCTCCCCCTGAGCCTTCCCGGCGACCAGGTGACCACTGAGTGACCAGAGGTCTGCATGACCCTCAAGCCCACTCAGAATATTCTGAACCAACAGCATGACGGCACTGCCAAGAATTAGCTTCCCTTCAACCTACCGGGTGAGCAGTCAGCGTGACTTCACCAGGAAAGCGACCACCTGCGCTGGTGCTTCAGTTTAATAAATGAAGTCTGTGGCCTTCAGACCCTCAGTGTCTCATTGATGATTGATACGATTAACTCTAGGAGCAACCTGGGCTCAGGTCTGGCTGAGAGGAGGCGTTACCTGGCAGCATAAGAATATTTTAATGCCCTTAAGCCACAAAAGTCTGATAGGAAGAAACCTGTAGCATAGACATGTCTGAGTCACAGTGGCAATAAACCAACACAACTTCTCTTTCCTTCCAGAGAAAAGATATTGTTTTGTAGAGATAGGTCACAATACATTTATTTTTAAAGACTGCTTAACCTGAACATTAAAGTCCATTCATTAATGCTCTGTGAATATTTCTGACACACTCGCCATGAGCATTCACTTACGACTTTTAAAATTCAGAGCAGTGTATTTGACAGTTCATTAACAATTGAGACAGAGCAACCTGAGAAAATGGGAGACTAACAAATGGGAGGTGCTTTAACAGTTTAAAGAGACTATCAATTGTTTGTTTTAACATATATGTAGATGTGGAGAGTGGTATTTCCTGAAACAGCAGATAAACATCAGAAGCAAACGATCCGACACCTCAGCAGCAAACAGCAAGTGGCTTATTCCTTCAGAACTCTCAAAGGGGTGAGGGTCCAGATCAAGGGGCTGTGATCACTACCCCTTCACTGTGGGCTGGAAGATCCTCCCAGCACCCATGTGATATATGATGTACTTGGAAAGGAAAAGAAGTAATCTATGAAACTCAACCAGACATCGCTTCAAAGCAGTGTTATTTCCCTGTGAAAACTTTAAGGAAAATCTTTACACTGCAAGTATGCATGGACGGATAACTCGGCAACTCATGGGTCTGTGACTGTGGGATAACTGAAATGTGGCATGTAAGCTTCCACACAATGCATATATAGAACAAGCATGTAGACACATAATGTACGTCCTATGATCATCTTGTGAACGAATACACAGTACTGTGCATGCACATGGCCTGATGACGCTCAGAAACTAGATGAGCCTTGTTTTGACTTTAAGATGACCTTCCAAAATGAGCCCTTACTTGGCAGTAATTTCTTTTTCAAGATTTATTTTATTGTTTTTGACAGAGACAGAAAGTGAGATAGAGACAGAGGGAGACAGAGAGAAGGGGGAGGGCCCCGAGCAGTCTCCATAGTTGCACATCATCAGTTTTCAACATGGCTTCGTTCCACACAGGTGGGCAGGGGGCTGCGTAGGGTGGAAACTGGGCTGGGGGCCTCCCACGTGGAAGGCACTCCCCCTCGAGCCAGGGGCAGAACTGGGGGGTGGAGAACCAAACTGGGGGCCTCCCGCATAGGAAGCTCACCCCAGTTCAGCATATAGGTTCACACAGACCGAGCCAGAATTCAAGCCTTGGTCCCGGGGCTGCAAAGCGAGTTCTTAGCCCTCTGAGCCATCCCGGCTTCCCCGGGGCAATAATTTCTATAACTGAACAGGCAGAAAAACAGGCTGATCCTCTGTGAATTACAAATAAAAACATTTTTAAAGTAGCACAAATTCTTTTAAAAGAGCCATAATTGTATGAAAAATATCTAATAGTGCAGAGCTCTTTTGATGTCCACAGTGGTTAATCACAATACAATTTCTAACAAAAACTTTAAGATACTTAACTTTAAAAAACCTGTGAGGAACTAAATAACTGAATATTGTCTCCATTCACCAAGCTTGTAATTGAACATATTCAATCAACTGTCATGGAAACTGTCACCAATACAATTTTGTCCTTGTCTTTCAAAGTTAATTGCTCTAGCATATTTACTTACTAATATCTAATGTAATACTTTTCTTTTATGGAAATGGTTTTTCAATTACAGATGACAGTCAATATTATTTTATTATATGAGTTTCAGGCATACAACATAGTGGTTGCACATTTGTATAATTTATGCAGTGATCCCCATGACTAGTTTAGTACCCACCTGGCACTATGCATGGTTGTTACAACATTACCGACTGTATTTTCTATGCTGTACTTTACATCCCGGTGACTATTTTGTAACTGCCAATTGGATTTAATCCCTTCCCTTGTTTCACCCAGCTCCCCAGCCCCTCTCCCTCTGGTAGATCTCACTGGTGTCTGCATCTGAGTCTGCTGCTGCTTTGTTTCTTTACTTTGTTCTCTAGCTTCCACGTACAGGCGAGATAATACGCTATCGCTCTTTCTCTGTCTGACAGAATCTGTCCACGTGGCAATTGCTGCACAGCAGGGACCCTGTTACTGTGCTGAGAGCCCTTCACTGTGGAGGCTCTGTCACCTCCACTGTGCTGCTCGAGTCTCTGGCCCACCTAGGTGGCTGCATGTTGTCCTGGGTTTCTGAGGCCACAAACTGCCCTCCTTGGCCCCGGGCTGTGTAGTCATTAGAGGAGAATTCCTGCTTCATGCTGGGCGCTCCTGGAAATAGAGGCTCTTACAGATCCTGAGCCTGTGACCCTTGTGCCCAGCTGCCCTTGTGCTCTGGATCCCAGGAGCTGCACCCCACGACCTTGGCACGGCTCCCGGGGCCTCCTTAAGAAGGGACAGGGCCACACTCGGGCCCTCTGGCACTCCTCCGAAGGGAGGGAACGTGAGTACGGGCTCCATGTTTGGGAGTGAAACTTCACAGCATGGTTATCATTCCAAACACTAGTTTACAAATGTGTTTAATCTCTTGAAGCAGCAATAGAAAGTTCTCTGAACCCTGGTGGAAAGGGATGGACTCAGAGGACAGTCAGTACTCCAGGTGCTGAGACGCCTGGGTCATGGAGTTTGTTCCTTTAACAAGTAAGCAGTTGTTTCCACGGATGTCAGAACCAGACCGCCATGAACTGGTAACAAATACACCTGTCTGGTTGCTGTCTCTGTAACAATTGTCCACGTGTTCAGCTTTCTCAGAGAAGCGGCAGCTGTGCTGTCTATGGTCCAGAAGAGGGCGCCAAAGACTTTCAAAAGTGCCAGGGGCCCTGACCAACTCCCTGGGCACCAGAGGCCACCCCAGGAAACCACGCCCCAGCTTCTCCAGGTTCCAAGGCTCTTGCCTCCCTGTGAATCCATTGCCAGCACTTGGGGAATCGGGGATCCCACCTCGTCCTCATCCAAGGATCCTTGCTTGGGCCCAACCAACAGCATAGCAAAAATATGAATACCTGCTTTGTCGATCATTTAAAAGAAATTATGAAAGGAATATACACTGAATATTAAAACAGACCTTAGTGTCCAAAGCCAATCATCTCCTAATCTGCCCACAGACACATGGAGAAGCACCAATGTGCTAGACTTGTAAGCATTACAGATTTCTCTTCTCTGACATGGCTCCTGTGCTCCTGTCGGGCCTCTGTGGTCTTTGCACGTCAGCTGGTCTGAGGATAGGAGGTGACTGTGGGATGTGAAGAAGGGCAGAGAGGTGAACGGAGACCGTGGACCTAGAGGCTGCTGAGGATGTAGCGAGAACATAGGGACCCCAGGGCCAGGGGACAGTTCATCTCTGCTCTCGTTTTATCCTCCGGAAGTAAAACTAACATCAGGAAAACTATCCTCTTCCGAAGAACCCTTGTGATCAAAATAGCAGGAACTTTGTAGCTGAGGGCTGGCAAAACCCCCTCTCCTTTGAGGGCACATCTGACCTCCGGGGGCCCTTCTAGCTCTGTGCGCAACCCAGACCCCCAATAGGGGGCGAGTTGGTTGTGCCTCTAGGCAGCACTGGTGGTGGTAAAATTAACGCTGACTGCTAGTGCGTGTGTCCTCGAGGATCTCCCAGTTCCATGGCCATGTGCAGTGGGCAGGTGGGAGCCCTGCAGGGGGTGACCAGGGTGAAGGGGTATGTGTGAGGCCAGAAGGCAAAGGGGCAGAGGGGGCCAGGCTGCCAGGTGAGGGCAGGTGTGACTTCACACGCCCAGCAGCTATGTGACATACGTCAGCACCACGTGGTGTGGCGTCTTTCAGTTTTATCAGTTCTTATAAGTACGTGGTGATGACTTGCTGTGTTTTAATTCACATTTTCTCAGTGGCTAAGGACATTGGGTATGTTTTCATACAGTTCTTAACCATTCATCTAGCTCCCTTTTCAATTCTCATATCTGCCTAAGTCTTTTGCCAATATTTTTTAATTGGATGTTTATTTTCTTATTATTTTAAGATTTTATTTTATTGTTTGAAAGAAGGTGAGAAATAGAGACAGAAATGAGAGAGGGAAGGAAGGAGGGAGGAAGGGAGGGAGGGAGAGAGAGAGGGCAAACCCAGAACAGTCTCCATAGTTGTATATCATTAGCTGGGATATGGTTTCATTCTACACGGGTGGATGTGAGGCCACACGGGACGGGAACCAAACTGGGGGCCTCCAGCATGGGAGGCAAGAACCTTCACCACTGAGCCATCCTGGCAGTTACCAGGTGCACCAGAGTTTAGCATATGGGGTTTGCACCAGTCAGGACCTGGAATTAAACCCCAGACCTCACAATTGCTAGATAAGTGCTCAAGCACTGAGCTATCCCAACATGCTTGTTTTCTTACTATTCAGCTGTACGTCCTTTTGTCTATTCTATGTACAAACCCATTAAGAGTTGTCTCTACTGTGAAAGTTTTTCTCCCGTCTCTGGCTTGCTTTTCATTTTCTTAAGAATGTCTTTCAAAAAGTAGCTGTTTTAACAGTGCCATTTACCTGCTGGGTGCATGGGAGGTATCTCCGCAGAGCAAGGCTGTGGGGTCACTGAGATGGCACAGAAGTGAGGCAGCATCTGGTGGCCCTTTCTCTAGCTCTGCAGTTACAGGACGTCGGGTGGGACCAAAGGACCAGCAGGTGGTCAATTCACTCAAGTCTGAACGAGGTGATGGTGTGGCTGTGTGTTTGCAGTTTCTCTCCAAGCTGTTGTTTTGTGTGACTACTGAATTCAGAACTTGGCTTTCACATCATAAGACCTTTCAGACTCATACAGTTGTGTGACCTGCGTGCAGGAGGGACAGGCAGTGGTGTGCAGCATCCGGCACCTCCCGGCCTGAGTGGCGGTTGCTGGGGAGCTTCGGAACCTCGGAGAGATTCTCCTGTGATGTTCCTCCTTTGGAGATTAAATTCTAGCTCCCTGGCTCTCAGGCAAGACCTTCTGTTGTCGGTTCCACGCTGACCTCGCCAGTCGCATCTAACAGAGTCCCTGACACCAGCCCCCATGCAGACTGGGCTTCCCTGGGGTCCTGTGACTCTCCACCCCCAGGATG
>PVKE010044594.1:0-12943 GCA_004027555.1 Craseonycteris thonglongyai | reverse complement strand
ATAAGGATAATGGGTGACCAAGCCTTCCAAAGTAGTATTCCCATAAAACAAAATGACTCAAGTTGGGACTTGTGTGAGTTCCAATTAATATACCAACTGTGTACACATATTGTATTTTCAATTATTTTTTTAAGAGTTTTGTTTTATTTTTTTTATTGTTTTTGACAGAGAGAGAGAGAGAGAGAGAGAGAGAGAGAGATACAGAGACAGAGAGAGAACTGAACTGGGGGCACTCCCCAGTTCAGCACATGGGTCCGCACTGGCCAGGGCCGGGATTCGATCCTCGGTCCCTGGTGCTGCAAAGTGAGCGCTTAACCCACTGCACCATCCTGGCTTCCCCTACTTTCAATTCTTAAGGGCCTTCAGTTCACAAATCAGTTATACAAGGATGCTTGAAGTCCACAGCAGAATCATTCATCAAATGCATGCATGGTACTTGGCAACAGGTACTCCATGACAACATCAAATTCTGTTACTATCAATGAACTATGGTGTATAAGTTCAGCATTTTCTTCTTCTTCCTTTTACCAAATGACAGGATTAATTTACAAAGTGAAACCCCAAACCTTAAAATTTTGAATAATATTTCTAAAACTTTGACTTTTAATTTGATACTTTTGAGAATCTCCTTCTCACAAAAGCAGAATGAATAAATGCTAACGATGTAGGGGACCCTGGTTCACAAACTGGTGTTACAATTTTCTAATACATGAAGTATTTAAAAGCTGATGAGACAGTACATTATATCTGCATGGTAATTTAGTTCAGAAGTTCACAATTATTTTATTTTCCATATTAATTGCTTTTGTCTCTCAACAAATGACTCTGTAGGAAGTGGAATTCAATTTCATTCATTTTCAATAATCGAGATTGCTTTGAACTAGCTCGGTAACCCTCAGCTCCCCTTGGCCTCCGATATACTGCTGGTGGTGGCACATAAATAATCTGTTTTCTTTTCAGATTCCTAAGCAGAGCTGGCCTTTGGCAAAATGGCTAAGTGGACTGTTTGCTCTTCATGCTCCCAGCCCTTTGCCTCTTCAGCAGCCACAGCTCCCCACTCCTCCACCGCCACTCCTCCGGTTTCTCATGCAATTACCACCCCTGGCCTCTTCTCTCTTCAGGGGCAATTGATGGGAGAAAGCTAGTCACACACCTGAGATTTCTAGCCTTTGCTCACCCTGTGCCCTCTGTCTGAAGTTTTGTTTGTTTGTTTGTTTTAGTGTTAAATTTACTGGGGTAACATTGGTTGATAAGAATTACATTGTTTCCAGGTGTAGAATTCTACATTACCATACATTGTCTATTCATTGCCTTATGTGCATCAAATATATGGCATTGGAAAGAGAGCTGATTCTGGGTGTGAGCACATAATGTTTGAAGTTTTAATAGCCTTCTGCCTACATATCCAAATGCACCTGCATTCCTCTCCCATAATCCTTTGTCTCCTTACACTGATCTAGGAGTAGTCACACGCCTCCCTCTACTACTAGATAATCAGCTTCTCAAGGCTACACATGACAAACCATTCACCCACACATTTCATGTAATGGTTAACTGTGCTCCTTATCAAAAAAGTCTGCAACCAGTGGATAACCTAATGAAAGAGAATTAGGGTTAAGAGAGGCCTGTCTATGTTTTAGTCCCATGAAACTACTTTAATTCCTCCAACACAAGTTTCACCATTTTACCTGAGAGCCTTTGTCTATCCATAGATTCTAGCCTGGTCCCCTAGTACTGGTACTGTGTCCAAGTGGACCTTTATCCAACCCCCCTGGCCTGAGACTGAGAAAACCTCCAGGACAAGGACAATGGTATGTACCAGGCCCAGAGTAAAAGCAACAGCCATTTCTGTGGAGTGAACAGGACCACAGCACTCTGTGATTAATTTTCCTTTCCAAAGTTTACATTTCATAAGGTGGTTACAGGTCTGGTGCTTCATGGACCACTGTGTGAGAGGCCACCTTGTAGGTCAGTGAGGGAAAGAGTAGTTCTTATCCACAAACCTCAAGCATGCCCCAGTGCCCCACTTGATGTAGGTGCTCTGCAGAAGCTTTTGAAAGTTGTTACCTAACATTCAAAGCAAAATGACTTCAAAACTCACCTCTCGATACTCCATCAACAGTTATGGAACACATGGGTTGTATAGATTGACAGTGGCTTTCTTTATATCTGTTTGTAAGTCATTTTCAAGAGAATTGTAATTTCCTTTAGGATCACAGGATCCTAAAGGAAAGAATCCCCGAGTTTTCTTAAGCTGGATCCCAGCTGCATTGCCAGCAAAATGCTCAGCACTGGATCTCAGGGACTACTGTCAAGGATTCATCTCAACTCAGAAAACATTGACTATGGACCTGCTAAGCAAAGGAAGCTGCATTTTGATTGGGGAAAAAATGGTAAGACTAAATAAAGCTCCATCCTTACCCAGAAGGCTTATAATCTTGGGGAAAAGACAAATAAGTAACTATGCTTGAAACAAGGGGAGTTGTGGCAATTTTCCCTAAGAACAAGATGCTCTATGTGATAGTGCAAAGGAATTGAGTTTAATTTAATAATTTATTATATATTCAAAGAGTGGGTAAGAGTTTTGATAGGTGTCTGGTCTCTTTCCCTATAACCAATGTAATGTCCAGGGACCAGGCCCACATTATTTGACCTGGTCCTTAATTTCTTAAGTGTGTGTGTTGAGGTGTGTGTGGGGGGGTGGGGGGGGGTGGGAGTGGGGTAGGTAGGTGTTCCATAGTGTTTACCCGATAGGTGTATCACCATCATAACCTGTCATAAGTAACATTCCCATGTGGCCTAGGGGAGTATTCCTACTTCTCTGTTTTAATTAATTTTCATGTTCTGCTTCAAACTAAGAGTCCAATCCAGTAGGAATGCTCCAAAACTATAAATAATAATAAAAGTTGACATCAGATGACCTAGAAGAAGGGCAATCTTATTGCTTCTGCCCAGTTTCTCCTTCAGCATCTCCAAATCCTACATGTTTTTTTTTCTTAAAAAAAAATAAATAAATAAATAGAGACTATATCACATCTTACTCATGGCCTGACCCTTACTACTCCTGGCTTCTTTTTTCTTGTCATGCCCAAGAAGCCATTGATATTTACTTTTTCTCTAATCTGAGAGCATGAAACTACCTGTGGTGTGAGAGAAATATGCTTTAGGGTAAAGGTAAGAGAAAATATAATTATGGTTCAATCCATATTTATTATTTTTCCCTAAAGGAACTACTTGCTAACCTTTAGGAAAATACTTGCAATTATAATCTAACCAACTTCTCTCTACTGTTATACAGTTGTTCCTCCAAAAGGATTAAAATATTTTCTACCCTGTTTTAGATCTCTAAGCCTTTTCCATAGCAAAGAACATTCAGTTAAATTTGAATTCCAGATAAATAACAACTGGGTATAATATGTCCCAAATATTACATGATATATAGTTATCCTAAGAAAGTATATTATTGAAATTCAAATTTACCTTGATGGTCTATATTTTTATTTGCTAACTCTGGCAACTATATTTCTTTGTATCTCAAAACTGAGCTTTAATGAGCCTATAACAGCATTTGGGAGGAATTTAAATATGCTAGTCAAGAGGGGAGGTTCTAAAATCATACACGTAATAGTTTGCATCCTGTGTTTGTTCCATACTGTGAAAATAATTAGGAATTTTAACAAGTATTCTGGTATTGCTCTCTTTAGGACTTAAAGTACAAATCACTTCCCCTGTACAATATAAATTAGGTGTGACCAATCAGCTTTGGCCAATTAAATAGCCAATCCCCCCCCACACACACACACACACACACTTAGTGATTATGGAGGCATATACTGAGATGGAGCCTCCATTATTTTGGATCCTGAGTATCTACAATAAGCAGGGTACCTTACAATGGGCAGGTAGCATGAATGACGAATACATTTTGGGGGGCTAAAATAGTGAAATTTGTGGGATAATCTAGCTTTTGTCGGAAAGGACATTGAATTTGAAATTACAAGACCTACACTTAAATCTTAACTTTCTATTTATTCACTTTGTGATGTCTGGAAAATTGTTCCACAGGTCCAAGAGTCAGTAGAAAAATGGTGTTGACGATTTTTTGTCAACCTAAGCATCACTACACTGAGCATTTACTAAGTATTTGTAGCATGCCAAAGCTGGTAATTCTGTGAGAAATACAAAAATTGGAGACATACATTACCTAATCAATGACAAAAACAAAATAAAATCACCATAAGAGCCCTAATACCTTTTCTGGACTCACCCCAAGTCAGGCACATTTCTAAGCACTTTACAAATACTAACTCACCTAATTCAACAATCCTTTGAAATAGGTGCTATTACTACCCTCATTTTATCTATGAGGGAACAGGCACAAATAAATTAAGTGGTTTACCTCAATTAATGGATAGTCTCCATTATAAATGTTTCATTATGGTCTCAGATATACTAAAAAAGATAAGTGATGATGAGCTAAGGAGCATCAACAACAATATAAATCAACACATAACTTCTTCCATTGATATACAATAGAGTCTCAGTTAACTGGCACCCATGAGAATTGGTAGATGCTGGATAAATGTCAGTAGACTCTTTGTTAACCAGCACTCAGGCAATCGACACTCTCAAATAACCAGCACTCTCAAATAACCAGCAAAACCATTTTGAGAACGCTGTTTACTTGAATTCCAGTTAACAAAGAGTCTATTGTAGTTTTAATTTTTCTGAGGGATGGGGATCAGTTGAGTTGAAAAGGCAGCCTAGTGATTTACTAGTGTTCCTTACTTTCATTGTAGAACTTTTCTCTTTTAACCTTGATGTTCTTTCTTAAATTAAATCCACATTTCCAATATACTCTTGGATATTTTCCTATGGTTTGATAACTCAAATTTAATATGTCCACAAACAACTCATTTCCTCTCTAATTTCTCCTTCTAATAACTTCTCCATTTCTGTGAATGGAATTATCATTAATGTAGTTTTCCAAATTTGAATGACTAAACTCAGAGTCCTCTGTTCCCTCTTCCAAATAACAGTTAACATTTATTATAGTAGTTTTATGTGTACAACATAGTAATTAGACATTTATATAACTTATGAAGTGATCACCCAATAATCTAGTACCCACTTGACACTATAGTTATTATATTATTGACGTTATACCCTAAGCTGTATTTTATTTATCCATGTGACTGTTCTTACAACTGGCAGTTTGTAGAGTGTATCCCTCTGCCCCTTACCTCACATTTGCCTCATCTTTCCACAGCCACTGTCAATAAACCACTTTAGAGTTTTTCTTCCTCTTATTTCTACTCCTGCTACCGAAGTACCCACGTTCTCACACTCTTTGTTACTATGCTGTTCTAAATATATTTTACCTATACCTTTCTAATTTTTCTTCCTAAAGGATAACTCTACTCTTGTATCCTACTCCAAAGATTTATGAGTTTTCAGTTTTGCAAAAATACCTTTATGGTCCTCTCAGGCTTCTCATATTTCTATGCATTTAAGATTCAAAGAAGCTGGACTCAACTTTGGTGTTTAGGCATGACATCTTTAGACAGTTCTGTTAAAGTATTTACAAGCTTCTTTTTTTTCTTCCTTTATAACCCTCAGGCCAAGACCTGTCTTAGTCTGAAAACACTTCTACATTTACAATTAGAATGTTCACAATGATAGGTAAATCTTGCTATTTCTTCTTCATACTTGAACTTTATCTGTGTGTCTTACTATCTCTGATGAGTAGTCTAAACTCTGCTCTGTCTCAACACCTGCTTTCCTCTGAAATGATGAAGCACTTAAAATTCTATTTCTTCCTTGTCTGTGGTCCCAGATATAAAACCCTACTCTACTTTTTTAAACAGGACATATCAAAAATATACATTTATCTCTATTTCCTCCCAAAAGACATACATTCACAAGGTTAAAGACATTGGGAGAGGAGACAATAGCAGATGAAAGGTGTCAACAAAATTGAAGTAGCTGGAAAGAACGTAGAAAACTTAGCAGACCAGAGAGAACTAAAATATTAAATTATGGGTTGTACTGAAGAGTAGTAGAAGAACCATGCCAAATTATATGGCAGAAGAAAATGTAGTTATACGATCTGGCATCTTCATCTACAAGCAATATTGGCACCATCAGATGTGTAATATTGAATATTGATTAAGTTAAAATTGTGATGTAACTATATTGGAAGCTGGGGGTTGGGATCTGAGCATGCGAATGTAATGTCAAAGAGTTAAATCTTTATCTTCTATAAGTGGATGACAGTAAATGATTTCTATGACAATTTTGAATAATCAATAAAAAATATGAGCAAGTAAATTAGAAACATGAGACTAGAATAAAAGAAAACTGCTGATAAGTTAAAAATGACTGCCTTGAGGAACAAGGACTAACTGCTAGAAAATGGCCAAGCATGGACTTGCTGTGTTTTGTTCCGTGTTATAGAACTAACTGACTTCTCGAATTGAATACTTGTAATATTTTTCCTCTAAAACAACTCCACTTTATTCAAGTGTAACAGAACATCATTTTAGTATTTCTGAATTCATGAGCCTTTTGAGAAGAATAGTTAAAAAGTATTGGTTTGTGAATCTCATCTCAGGATTAAATCTCACATAAAATATTGACCATTTTATGACACTTTTGGTTATAAGGTAATGAAGTGTGTCTCGTGTGCTCACAGAAGGCTCACTGTGACAGTGACCACACTACCTGCTAGACCTCTTCCACAGCCATAGGCTGGGAATGGCTGTGAGCAGAGCTTTCTAGGCTTGCTTCTTTCACAGTCATCCCAACATATCATCAAAATGTGACATGAAATTGTATGAGTCTAGAAACTTGCTCTACTTGCTTGGCACATGCTTCTCCACCTCTCTTATACATTGTTCCTTGCTTGCCTTGCAAACTCTTACTGAGCCTATAAAGTCTGGAGTAAATTCTCCTTCTTCTATGAAGCTTTCCCTCCTCAAACAGTGAACAGTGTCCTCTTCCCATTCACTTGGTTATAGTACATGACTCACAACCAATTCCCTTTATACATGCCTTCCCTTTTGTTAGACTTTGAAGTCTTTGAGAGAGGAAACTGTATCTTACTAATTTTCTGTTCACAGTCTCAAAAATATTTTCCAAATGAATAGATTCAATAAATTAGTCAGCTGTTACCAAATGGGTAAAAAACATTCATTAATTTTATAGGAAATCATTAGCTTATATCTAAAAGTCCAACCAGTCCAACCTGGAGATGCTGAGCTGAAATAATATGTTAATTATTAACAATTCATAAATACCACATTGTACAGACAAATGTATCTACAGAGCTAAAACATTTAAAATGTGCACTTTGCCTTTATAAATCTCTCAGCCTGTCCCAGAAAGTCTCCCAACTTTCAGATGACAAGTATCTCAATTGAAAAAAGAAAGGTCAGATAGTGGAAATAAGCAAGGACTAATTGCCAGTCTAAATTATAAATATTCTACCAAAAGTGATGCTGACATTGCTAAAGTTCTAAATCAAGAGTGTCCAACCCACGGGCCCCATTGGCTCAGGGCAGCTTTAAGTGTGGCCCAACACAAATTCACAAACTTTTAAAAAATATTATTAGATGTTTTTTGAGATTTCTTTTTAAGCTCATCAGTATTGTTAGTGTTAATGTATTTTATGTGTAGCCCAAGATTATTCTTCATCTTCCAATGTAGCCCAGAAAAGTCAAAAGGTTGGACACCCATTCTCTCAATTAGGGGTCTCCAAACTACGGCCCGTGGAGACCTTTTTATCTGAATAAAATATTAAATAAATAATTAAAAACAACATCTATGTTTTGATTCTTTTTTATTTGGATCTCGAGTGTGTAGTCAGCCCCCAAACTGCTGTTTGATAGTTAATGCAGCCTGAAGGCTGAAAAGTTTGGAGACCCCTGCAAATCAATACTTGGTGAAACTTAGACAATTCTGAGTCAGATCACATAAACGCTAGAGTCTGTGGTAGAAGAAGACATACGTCTCCTAACGAGACTTAGCCTGTCCTTCCAAATTTATTTTCTTTCTCCCAGTTCCTGGCATCACAGTCACCCCTGAGGAGTCCTACTGCTTATTTGCAGCTGTTTCAATCTGGCTTGACTCAACTCACTTCTCCAAGTCAACTGAAAGCTGTGCCTGGCTGTATTCTCATACCGGAAAATATATCATTATTAAACTAAAGAGAGGAGAAAAGACATTAATTTCTTTTTCTGAAGATATAACTTTTTCATCCTTGAAATGAAAATGTGTATCTGGATAAAGTAAAATTATCAGATAAAGAGGAAAGAAATCTGGGAACGAATGTCTTTGGCCAGTTAATCTGTCAGTTTTCTGCCACCACAAAGATTAGTCAACACATACAGAATGTCTCAGAAATATAGACAGAATTATACACATTTCTTAATAATGTGAGTGAATATGTATAAGCAAAATTTCTTCAATGAAATAACTTCATTGACATCATAAGAATAAGTTCCTTTAAAATACTACCATTCTGCTTTTACTGACATGTTAACATGGGAAAGTTGAACACAGTTAAGTGGGATATTATATATTGGGTAGGTAGAGTTGGAGCTGGTTTTGTACAAAAGTATCCTGTAAGATACAGCTATTAAGATCAACTAGGTAAGAAATCCACAGAGATCATTTAAATGGCCCAAATCACCAAGGTAACTATTTTTATCCCTGTGGTTTTCACTGTGTAGATTGCAGACAATAATTGTACAAAGTAAAGAAATGAAATGAATAATGATACTGTTAATCTGTACAAGCAGAAAGACCTGCATAATTCAGTCCATACATGCTAGTAGGCATGATGTAGTGGGAAGAGCAGGCACTGAAAAACAAAGAGCCTGAATTTAAACTCTTCTACTTCTTTGCAGAAATAGGGCAAACACAATGACAAACACTATATGGAGCATTCAGAAGAGAGCAGGTACCATAGGTTAATAAAGTAGTGATTACTCCAAAATATATCACAGTCCTGCATTGTATGTAACCATGGACACACAGCCTCAAGTTACCGTGGAACACCATGCTCCTTAAGGTTTGCTACAGCATCTTACATGGTATATGTGGAGACAGGGTGAATCTTTTAAGAACTCCCTATTCTTCTTCCATCAGGTTCTTTTTTTTTTTTTTACATAAACATTTTTTTTTTTAAAGAATCCCCCTAGCCTTTCCTTATGGATTGTGCCCCCAACCTAATTACATAAGTACCTGATGGGCTGGAACACTTCCAAAAGGGCCTCTTAGGAAAAACAATCTGAAGGGTTTTCTTCCCCTTCTTTTGTAATTACATAATTACTCAGCTGACTAATATGAGTCACCGTGTGCCATTCTAATCTCCCAGGCACAGAATAGTTTTATTATTTTCCTTGGAACTACCTAATGACCCAATGGATAGCAATAACTCCCCAGCTCTTTTCAGTAAGTAATCTGTAAAGCTCAAGGCTGGAATGTCTCCAGAAGTCTTTGAAAATACAAGAGGACTTAGAATAATATTATCTTTTGCCATATGAAACAGTGCTGTTCTTGGTGACAAGGGTGGCCCAAGGATACACCACAAATAAATTTGAAGAAAAATTGTAAGACTCTGAGCATAAGATAAGTTAATGAGGCAGATTCTCCCTGCTGGGTCCAAGGAAATCTGTTCTTGAGACAGAATAGCAGTGGTTAAGTGCACATCTCATCAGTTAAAAAAGAAAAATTAGCAAGCATTCCCAAAATAGGTTTATTTATTATGCATCGACTACAGTTGCCCCATATATTCACTATTAGCAAAGCTTAATTAACATTTTGATAAAACCTAAATACTAATAGAAATTACAGCATTTTCCCATATCCCAATGGGAGTCTAGTGTACCCTGTTTTGGCAAATGTTGCCTTTCAGAACACCAAAGTCTCCAGTATGTTCTAAAATAGGTCTGTGATTGACCTGTATTTGCTTAGCATCTATTCACTTAAAGCATAGATTAGGATACTAGGTATTTTAAATCTTCTCTTCCTTTTTTAAGGTACGTTAAGGAAAGTCATACAAACCTGTGAACACATCAGTCTACCACAGGATACCTTCTAGGGGATGCTCAGAAACCTGCAGGTACAACAGTCTTCTCTCCATGTCTTTCCTGACTTCCTTCCCCCCTGCCCCCATACTTTCCCATCTAGCCCTAGGAATGGGAAATTTCTGGCCTAGAATCTAAAGGGTTGGGCAGACTATATGATTTACAATGCCAATATGTTGGCTTATGCCCTGGATATGATGGATTTTTAATGAAAAGAAACACATATTTATCCAAGCTATTGAATAGCTAGGTCTAATCAATATTAAATATGATCAAGCCATTTTCCAATGTATAATAAAATGCTAAGTCATGTTCATAAATTCAACTATACTTAGAGCTGCCCTCTATAGTTCTATATTCATTAAAACATTTTAAGAAAGAGGCTATGTTAAATTTTATTTTAGAACTAATAAAAATATTGAACCTAAAGAACTTCTGAAGATACAGCTGAACCTAGTAATATGCTTGTAATTTACTGAAGTAGTTATTAATTCAAGTCCATGACAATAAATTTTATATTCCAGAGATTCACAGCTCACATTTTTAAGACGTTTAGGTGTTATAAAAAAACTAATCTGAAAAACTGTTCAGTCAATCTGATTCTTCTGGTGCATAATACAAATCACAGACTATAGTAGAAGTAGCAACACTGAAGTCATTTTGACAGTTGAACACAAGCAGAGGCCCCAAACAATGAACACACAGAAACAGTACACTCCCCTGGAGGGAGGAAGCTCTGTCTTTGAATGTCTGGAAGGGAGCCAATGAACTGTCCATTAACTTAAACCTCTCAGATAACAACTGTTACCTCAATTTCTCTCTTGGAAGGGTCTCCTGATCAACACACTCCTGCCCTACGTTAGACCCCCCAATCTTTCTCAACTCTGTTAATTAGGGAAGAAGAGAAAAGGAGAGGAAAGTCAGGGAACTTACTGATATATCTATAAATGTAGAACATCTGTCTCTTCCTAGCCTGGAAGTTTAAGACTCTCCTTTCTCCATCCAATAGCCGGGCAAGTTGCTTTGGCAAGGAAGCACTCTAGCCAGGCTTACCCCAACGTTTAGGCCAATGATAGCCTAGAAACAGACTTGATACCTTTTTTCTTCTCTTCTCAGACTTCTTGGTACCAACAAACCAGTCTTCCCAGATTTTTGAACTTTGTCTTTCAGAAGTCATTGGATATAGTCCATTCCTTCTGTTACAACAAAAATGCTTGAAGGACTTTGATGATAAGGTTGATGACTTCCCTTCAAGCTATAAACTGTCAGACATAAACAGGGAATTCACTGAGAGTAATGGAGATGAATAAAGAGAAATAGGACTGCTGTATGGAGGAAGGAGAGGTTCAAAGATTTTAGGACTCGACTTAGATCATCAGGTAACTATTTCTTCTTACAGATCCCATTGTTACTAGGAAGAATTTTTATATAGTTGTAGAATATTTCAACATTAGAAAGAAACCTTTAATTTACTATTCATTCAGTCTACAAAAAGTTGAGTGCCATTTTCCAGACACCATTTACAGGGAACTAGAGACACACAATTCATTCACTTCTCCAAATATATTTTTAGTATTCATTATAAGCCAGGCAAGTGCTGGCCTCACACCACAGTCCTAGAATGTGGAACCTTCATTCTAGTCTCTGATTACTGTTGTAAGGCCTCATAAGGGAAAACTCAACTATTATTTAGAGCTTCAGAATCTGTAAAAATTTCCTTTCTTCCTTCCTTCCATCCATCCATCCATCCATCCATCCATCCATCCATCCATCATTCTAATATGTATTAGTGAAGGGTCTATAGATGTTTGGTGAAATGCTAGGTACTGAGAATTCAACAGGAGGCAGACCTACCATATTTTCCAGCGTATAAAACGACCGGGCATATAAGACGACCCCCTAATTTTACAGTTAAAACATAGGTTTAGGCCTATATCCACTGTATAGGCCTAAACCTATATTTTAACTGTAAAATTAGGGGGTCGTCTTATACGCCCAGTCGTTTTATATGCCGGAAAATACGGTACATATGATTCCTGCCTGACACTGAGACAAGTTGACACAAGTCCAATTTCTCATGATTTGCCCAATTGGGAGAGATAGTAATGTGAGAGTCACACAAGCATCTAAAATTACAACTGTCATTTGTCCTTGGTTTATCATTTTACCCCTTTTATTGAAGCATAATTCACAAATAAGAATTCCATATATTTAGGTGATGTAGTATGATTTTTAAAGGTATATAATGTGATGATTTAATATACATATATATTGTGAAATAATTATCACAATCAAGTTATTTCATCACCTCACATAATTACCTTTGAGTGTATATGGTGAGAACATTTAAGATCTTTTCTCTTAGCAAATTTCATAGTATAAAATACAGTATTATTAATTATAGTCATCATGTTATAAATTTAGATCCCCAGGACTTACTCATAACAGAAAGTTTGGACCCTTTAACCAACATCTCTCCATTCCTGCCTCTCCTCCCCTTGACTTCTGGCCCCTGGTAAACATAGTTCTACTCTAATTCTATGAGTTCAACTTTTTAAGTAAGTTCAGGAAGACGAGGTAGAGAGGTGATGAGGCATTAAACAGAAGATCTGGGGTAAAATATAAGAGTGGGGGAGTCTTTTAAGAATTCACTGATAGGGGGGAAAGCCGGGACGGCTCAGCGGGTTGAGCGCTCGCTTTGAGGCCATGAGGACCGAGGATCGAATCCCGGCTCCGGCCCAGGCAGGACCCACGTGCTGAACTGGGGAGTTCCCACAGTTCGGTTCTCTAACTGTCTCTGTCTCTGTCTCTCTCTCTATCTGTCAAAAAGTAAAATAGAAATAACTATGCAC
>PVKE010044593.1:0-12944 GCA_004027555.1 Craseonycteris thonglongyai | reverse complement strand
TGCCCAGTAGTGGGATGGCTGGGTCATATGGTAATTCCATTCGTAATTTTTTGAGGAATCTCCATACAGCCTTCCATAGTGGTTGTACCAGTTTACATTCCCACCAGCAGTGTATGAGGGTTCCTTTTTGTCCACAGCCTCTCCAGCACTTGTTATTCCTTGTCTTGTTGATTATAGCCATTCTAACAGGTGTGAGATGATATCTCATTGTGGTTTTTATGTGCTTTATTGTTTGGGTGGTGCTTGTATTTGGCCTATATTTTTGCCTTTCATGTTTAAAACATACTCTAAAAGCTAAAAAAAATAACGAGATCTGTCAATTGTTATAATTATTTTTCTTCCTGCCACTCTTCTCATTAATATTTACCTAGATAAAGAATACGCTCCCAGAATTCGTGACAAAAATTTTAGTTCAATGTGTTAAATTTCTTTTTCTCCTTCCTTCCTTCCTTTCTTCTTTCTTTCTTTTGTTTTCTCTCTCTTTCTTTCATGTGCGTGTATGTTTGTATGTATGTGTTAAATTTATTGAGGTGACATTGTTTAGTAAAACCACATAGGTTCCAGGCATACATTTCTACACTACATGATCCATGCATTGCATTGCATGCTCACCACCCAGAGTCAGTTCTCCTTCTATCACCATATGTTTGAGTCCCCCCTCATGTGTTAAATATATTTTTTGAACTACTAGAAATTTAAAAAACTTTAGGTCAGCTTGTTACAATAATTAATATATTTAAAATTTGTTTATCTCTAATAACCACTAGATTTTTTAAGTACATAATTTCTGAACAACTAGAATAAAGAGAAAAGACTGAAGAAAACTCAATGAGTAAGTGAAATGCAGAAAAAACAAAACAACAAAAAACCCGAAAGAACAAACCCAAAACATAATAAAATAGTGTAGGTTGGGATAAATGCAGTGTCTGTTAGTTAGATTAACTTTACAGCCTATTTGGAGTACATTCACAAATTTTCTTCTTTATAGCCTTTTCTTAAGACTCCATTAAATACTGAGATTAACGAGTCCACTGGTTCCTTTTTGCTGGCAAACAGAAGAGTTTCCATTTTGTCAAACATTTGGAAGTCAAATGTTGATATATTTTTCTTATAATTATTGTCAAGAACCATTTCCTAAGGGATATCAAACTGACTTCCACTGGAAGGGACACATTTATCCATTTGTTCTTTCTCCAGAGACAGTTTCTCTTGCCACCTTTGTACCAATTGGTAATGAAAACACATTTGAACAAATTAAAACTAACAATTTATGGAACATACACCCACTGCCTTTCAGAACATGCCAAAGGAATGTCACTGGTGCCACTGGTACAATTTGACTCTAGATGCAATTAGACTTTGACCCCATTTTATTTGCTGAACTTGATCTGTTTGCTGCTTTTTGTTGAAGATCCTTCTACTTTACTGAAATGTTTATTTCAAAGACAACATAAAATTATTCTTATAAAAACACATAACTTTTCAAAAACTCTTCACAAATGAAGAGACCTTTCTTTTTTCCTGGTTTCCTAATGATGTGCTTGAGTGAATAGATGCATATACAGGACCAAACTAAAGTTTTCAGAAATAGGTATGAAAAAATTAAAATGTTGAAAAGAAGTGTAAATAGAAACATTATTTCTACTAGTAATTGTAAGTGGATAGTTTCTAAAAAGAGCTGAATAAAACAATACAAAATGAAAGTGAGATGAATATCAAAAGATATAGTTTCTTTTTTATTATTATTATTTTTTTCTGTCTTGGTGGAAGAAGAAAATAGAAAGATCTGACTACATGCACTAAAATTTGTAGAAGTCCCAGTTCTTATTAAGAAAAATTTATCTGGATGGACTTCATAGGCCGTGGGGGCATAATTAGAAGCTCAATAAATACCAAAGTATTGTTATAATCTATTGGAAAAGAGAATGGAAGTCAAGTTTAGTAGCATTAGCTAAGCTCAGAATTCCCAGGGAAAAGTCTCAAAAGTGTAAAGGTGGAATTAAAAAGTATTCATTTGTAAATTGATAGAGAAAACACAGGCAAGACTGTGAATGATGACTTTTTTTAAAAAAGCAAAAGTAGTTTATTGAATATCTACTCCACAGGCAGAGCAGAAGTTGCCTCTAAGCAAGAGATAGCCATGAATGATGATTTTAAAAATAAATATATAAGAACAGAAATGCACCAGGTGATCTAATCATGAGATTAATCATTGATGCTTTAGTTAATTATACAAATAAGCAAGAATAAAAAGTCATAATATTAAGTGGCACATTAATATAGGTACTTTCATTCACTAGTGATTATAGTACATATCTTACAACAGTATAAAAACAAGTTATCAAAAAACTTTGTGGTATTTACCCCCAATAAATTCACCCTCCATATCTATATATTAGGGTTGGGTAAGACGTTGATCTCAGTCCACTGTTGGACCACCATGCAATTTTGGAGTCACTACCTGAATTAAGCAAAAAATGTCATAGCGTACACCACATCACACCAGGGCCTAGTGGCTAGGCAGCTAAATGTAAAAGAAACACATTTTTCACATGCACACATACAGCTACTAGAGGTGAGAATCAGCTCTTCACAATCGAGGCAGCTGTATATACTTGAGCAAGTGAAAATAATAGATAGAAAACCAGGGCACTTGGAAAAAATAGAAGTAGTTCTTGCCCTGAAAAGTCTGCCAGGCTTTTTTTGTGAAATGAGGAAAAAAATCTAAACAGTAAGGGAATAACAACTTACCCTTATAGATACCCTCAAGGAAATATTGTGCAAGAATTAAAGATGTTTCTTAAATTTTAGTAACATGAAAATCTGACACTGTTATAACGACAAACTCAAAACCTCAGCACAAAAATTTGCATAGAAAGTTTGATGAAATTATGTAAAATAAACCAGTGTATGCATAGAAACACACTAACACAGTCATAGAAGTTTTCTTCAGGCATAGGTATCATTAATAATACACATTTCCTTTTATTTTCATATTCTTATAAATGATAAATATAACTACACTGTATTTTTATAAAATATAAGGAGGTCTGTAGGATCACTTAGTCTATGCAAAAGTGTCTATTTCTTTCCCTTTCCAGAAATTATTTAACATTACTGGATTTACTTACCTCTTCTCTTGAGGTTGAAATTCTTTTATAACACCCTCAGCTTCTATCTGATTTGCATCTTCTTTAGCCTGCATTTAAACAAATGAAACCATCAACTGATAAACAATTAATGATACAAAATAATAATTTTGCTTTCTTTTCCCATTTGACAGATCAGATTTTAAAAACTGAATTATTTGATGTTGTATTGCTTCCCCCCGTATTTGCACTCCACCTTTTTAATATACTCCTCAACCAAGACACAATTTGAGTAAGCGTACTATCACCAAATATGATAGAAGCAAAGATTGTCATGGATATGTTGACACCCAAATTTAGCTTTTTAGACCATCAACAACAGAAAAAACAAACAAACCCTAAAACAATGTATTCCATTAAGCCTAGATTTAATTTACTTCTTTCTTTCTTAATTTCCTAAAGTATTCCATCTCACTATAAAGTCTGTTCAATTATCCTGAATTTTTACACAACTATTTTAATAGATAGTCTTTCTTCAGTAAGAAACAAACGTCACCACAATGTAACAATGCCATCTATTTCTGTTGTTGTTAATGCGTACAAACAACAACATGTCTAGTTATAGTTCACACAGCCAGAGTACACAGGTGTCCTGGATTTTTTATATTTTATATAAAGTTATAGATTTTATATCATTTTTAAAAAAATTTATTGTTTGAGAGAAGGTAGAGAGAGAGAGAGAGAGAAGGGGGAGGGCCTACAGTGGTCTCCATAATTTAGTTACACATCATCAGTTGTGATATGGTTTCACTCCACACAGTTGGATGTGGGGCCACGTGGAGTGGGAACTGAACTGGAGGCCTCCCACATGGAAGATGAGAACCTTCACCACCATCCCAGAGGCTACCAGTTGCACCACAGTTCAGCATATGGGGTTTGAACAGGCCGGGGCTGAGAATCCATCCCCAGACCTTGCAATTACAGTGCAAGCACTCAACTTCTGAGCTATCCTGGCATCCCCTATATCATATTTCTTAGTTATGCTAATTAAGATGCATAAAACCCAAAGTTCTAGTACATCCCTAAATCCTAATGATTTAAATTTTTTTCTAAATTTTCTTAGTCTTTCTATGCTTCGTTAAAATAAAAATATAGGAAACAAATGACTGCCTCTTATTGGTCCACTGTGACAGATGAAAATATTTCAACCCTCATTAAAACATTTTAAAATATGACAAAAATTTTTTTCACATAAATTCTATTTATACATGATTAAAGGCCAAAACCAAAATGGCCCAACAGGAGAATGACAAGAAAAAAAGAACGTAATAAGAACAATTATGACTGACTGGTATAATTGCTTCTTTTTGCTTAATGATAATCCTCATTTTGCTATATATAGTAGGTATTTCAATTATAAGAGTCTGAAGTCGTCATGAAACTCAAAAATCACAAAGTCAAATGAAAATTGAACGTATCAAACATATAATGTAATTGGTGTAACATGCTATAATACAATTTCTCATGGTTAGGATTTTGTACTGAGGGCTCCTGATCTTTAACTTAGCTGTCCATAATTATTGAGCTAGTATCATATGGGAAGGGCCTGATAGGACAGGAATTCTGTTCTGATTAAAGACCTATGAATACAACCAAAGGACCTACACTTGTTCTGTGTATATATCATGATGGTAGTGTGGCTCACAGTTTTATTGGTAATACTTTTATACAAAATGCTGCCTACTCCCTATTTTGTTTTGTTTTGTTTGTCATAAAATTTCATTCTCTTAAATTAATTGTCTTCCAAGGATGAAGAAACAGACAACGGAATAAAGAACAAAATAAGAACTTTAATGTGGAACCAACTGGTCAACTCTGCTACATAGTTGTTGGGTAACCTAAACCATTTATTTCTCTGAATCTCAGGGTCTTCATCTAAAAGAAGTGATAATATTACCTGGTCACCTCTCAGTAGTTTTGAGTCTCAATGAAATTATATTAGTATAATCTCTCTAAGAAAGTACCGTAATATTGTCATCTTATTATATCTTTGTTATCTTACAGTTTTCAACCTCAGCATGTAGGACCTTGTTAATAATTATGTCAACTATTTAATGATACCTATATAATTTATTGCCCAACATATATAATTACTCCAGACAGCAGGTGTGTGGTTAACCAACTTATAACGATGACCCGGATGAATTTTTACCATATCATCAGACACAAATGAATTCTAACAAGTAATTTAACAGTTTAAAATTCCCTATGTGCCAAATGCCATGCATGTGTAAAAGGACTGAAATATAAGATTAACATCATTGAACAATACAAGGAAAACATCATTTTTATCTCTTCACGACTAAAGGCTTTTGAACTTAATTTTTTTAAATTTATTATTTATTTATTTATTATTGTTAAATTTAATGGGGTGACATTGGTTGGTAACAATTAGATAGTTTCCAGATGTACAAGTCCACATCACATCACTCATGCATCGCATTATGTGTCCACCACCCAGAATCAGCTCCCCCTCCACCACCATATATCTGGTGCCCACTGAACTTAATTTTACCTTTTAAAAAAATGTACATTTGGTCTGTTTTTCATTAATTTCACTTTTGTGTGTAAGTTCTCTATAACAGCAACAATCCTACATAGTATGTGTTATCTCCGTTTTTCAGATAAGAAACTAAGTTCCAAGAGGTTAACAAAGCTTTCCCTGAAATAGTCATAAATAAGCTACGTTCTGGTGACTGCATCTAGAATAACGATGTACTCCTTAAAGTTTTAATAAAAAAGTAAGATTTGTGTGAATCCAAAGCTAATGTCCTTAATACTATTCCATATCAGTTAATAAGTATAGTATCTGGCATATCACAATTGCTCAAACATTGGTTGCTATCATTGTCACAAATATAATAACATTTATAATAATTTCATACAAATCATAAGGAACACTGAGTCATGAGTCTATAAAATCTTTTCATTTTATATTATCAAGAATAGTCTAATGCCACTTTGAACAGAATAATGAAAAGCCAACGACATTGTCAAAGTAGAGAGCTTTTTTTCTCATAATTTTACAGGTTACTTATATGAATGCTATAAATTAATTAAATTTCCTGGCTCTACAGCATATCAAAATAAAACTGCCTAGACTGTTCTTTTGAGAAAGACCATTACATTGCAACACTACTAGATGAATGACTTCATTGTGTGGAGGAAAAGGAAAGTCACTTAATTTATAAGAGTGATAAATTATTTCAATCGAAAATTGAATTAATCAGTAAGTACACATTACAGAAAGACAGAAGTGCAAATCTTCAACAGACCTACAGCCCCTTATAAAAAGAAGGATGTCCATTATCTTTAATTTAATAGAACATCAAATATTGCCAACAGCAAAATTTTTCTGTTAAAATCTTATTTATTTTAAAAATAGTTGTAGAAAGTAATTAGCTGGGGATGTCGGTATGGCTCAATGGCGGCATGGAGACTGATCTGGGCCCTCCCCCTTTTTCTGTGTGTGTGTCTCTCTCTGTCTGTTAAAAACAATAACAATAAAAATAAATAAAAAAGAAAGTAATTAGCTATATAAAAGCCCTATATATTTTTTAATACTGTACTAATAACTATAGCAAAAGATTATGAAGTTATTTGAATTTATAGATAATTTACATAGCTGAATACAATGATCAGAAATTCTGAAAGCACATTGGAAAAATTTTTTTTCCCCTTTAACAAAATAAAAGATAGTACACTTTCATTGGAACTGTGTCAAGGTTCCACACAATGTTTATTATTTACAATTGCTACACTGACAGTTTCTGCTTGGTGTTCCAAACATGAACTTCATCTGCTTGTATTTGGAGCAGTTACTGACGAACCTGGTGCCACATATTCAACTGTGCCCATGTTCCCCCCGTGACTTGACTGGAGGCACAAATACAAGAAGATTCAAACAGCTGCGTGCTGAACCTGAGATGCAGAGAGTAAGAAGACAGACAAGGCATCAGCCAAGTGCAAACCTTCCTGGTAGCACTATGAAATTCTTCAACTTGCATAGCTTGCTAATTCGTCTATGTACTCAATTAGAGACAATTAATACAATTAACACATGGTTTTATTATTTTTCCTCTCTTTATAGTGCTCCTGGGTAATCAGGTGAAATGACTGCCCTTATGGCATCAGCCTCATGGGAGACCCTGCTTGGGTTATTGCAGGGATCAGAATACAAAAGAACTTTTCCCAAAGGAGGCACCTAAAATTTCTTTTGTAATGACACAGCCCTGGGTCAAATTTTGTGATGGCACCTTTCAAGCTGCTGTTTGCTAGCACTCCTCCCTTCTCTATGGCATCCTATTTCCTCAGACTCCCCACTAACCCATTTAGTTGGCTGCCTCTGCCTATTTTTGCTTTATGCTATCAATAAATTCTTCCAAAGGTGTTCATCTCAGTGGACCCAGTAAGGCGATAACATACGAGGGCTGTCTGGAAAAAATCCAGCCATTGTCAATATAACAAAAATTGGTTACATGGTTGGGTACTTTCCGACAGCCCTTGTATACAAAAAGTCATCAAATTTCCCATCTACCTTAAAAAGCCTGTTGCTCAGAGTTGCTGAATAGGCTTGTGCTACCTCTTCCACTGGGTCAGCTCAGCCCACTTGTCTTTTAGAAAGGTAATTCTAATATAATTACTACCTTCCTCTTGGATCACAAAAGAGAAATTCTCCTTTCTTCTACTTCCACAGAACAAAATAGATGAAGAATTGTATTGCCCCTGAGTTTTCATGAACCCACTACCTTAGTCTTATGTAAAGAGGAAATGTACCACCTAGTTTGGCAATCTACTGCACTAACCCACAGCATTCCCTAGAATGATCGTCACTGCTCTGAGCCATCACTGAGGCTAAACTGAAATTTATTCATTTCTCTAGTTCTCTGTGGGCTGTTGTAGCAACTCTGGAGTAGTGAAGCCAGTGATTTGGAATTTCAACACAATTGTGCTTTGGGACTAACATGGATGACATGAACTACGCCAAGATTTACTGGCTTGGTCCAGAAAGGTTGTATGCATGTTTGTGTACACACACACACACACAAACACACACACACACAGCTCTGAACATGTGCAGGTGATGGAGTTGACAATAGGTTTTCATGATAACTAGCACATTTTTAATTCAAAACTGTCTTTTAAAGTAGTTTTTTCTAGCTCAAATTCTGTTGAAGAAAGCAAAAGTTTAGCTCACATCTTGCCATATGGATTCAGTATAAGATTTTAAAATTGTAAATATTTTTAGTGTTTAAGATCATTATGATAACAACTAATCTTTATTTAGTTTTTATATGTGTCAGGCACTATGCTAAGTGACATTCATGAAATATGTTATTTGTTGCTTTTAACAACTTTGTGAGGTTGATTCTATCATTATCTTTACTTCTAAAATTTTAAAAAAACAAACAAAAACAAGCTTAGAGAGGTTAAGTCTCTTGCCTGATGTGAAGTACACAGCCAAAGCAATCCCAAGCAAAGCTGGGATTGGCATAAACCTTATGCCAAAGGTAAGGCTTATGGGATCTAAAAGCCTTACCTCTCTGGCAATGCTATGCACCATTTCTCCCCTAGTTCCTGAGTCCTAGCCACTCTGGCCTTCATGTAGTTTCTCATACTCTTCGTGTTCCTTCATGTCAGGATTTCTCTATATAATGTTCTTACGCCTAGAAATGCCCCATTATGATATTTTATAATCATACATTTCTTGTGCTTTATTTGATTAATTTCTTTCTCCATCACTAGTAAAAGCCAAGCATGATGTTTACTTTGCCTACTATTATTTGAGAACCACTATGGAGTCCTATACAAAATGGGTTTTGGAGCCAGGCTGACTGGGTTCTGGCTTTGCTATATTTAACTTCTGTCTTAAGTTTCTTATCTATAAAATGGGTGTAATATCTGCTGAAAGAGAAGTATTGAGGAGTAAATGCATAAAATATAAATAAAGTACTTAAACCATATCCTGGTACCAGCAGGACTTCATAATAATCAGCTATTATTATTTTTATCTATTTCTGACACCTGTCACAGAGTGCTGGCCAGACAGTAGGCACTCAATACATATTTTTTAATGAATAAATAGATGCATGTATGCATGCATGCATGAATAAGTGAATGCATGACTAAATCTTCTGGAGTTATCTTAACATCTCCTCTGGTTTCATCACATTACAGCTATTCAGGCTTTGAAAATGCCTACCAAAAAGTTAGCCAAGGGTTAGTGTTACTTAAGCCTGCATCTAGAAGTAGACATCATCATTTTTTGTATACTCTTGAAAAGCTCTGGCTTTGGAGTCCAGAGGCCTGGGATCTGATCCCACCACTCATAAACAAATAACTTATGGTTTGGTACTAACATCTTCAAAGTATTACTATGCTTTGTCTTCTAATAAAGTGAGAATGAATACTGAAAATTCACTGACTACTTCTGGGCTCAGAAAACCTGGGTATATATTCAAAATTGTCTCATAGATGTGAAACAACAAAATCCTCTTCTTATAACCACATTGTGCATGGTTTCATATCAACAATAACATATTAGTGGGCACGTACCATGTTTTAAGAACCTAACACACATAATCCCTAATCATTATAACAACCCTACAAGGGAATTGCTATTATTTCAATTTTATCAGGGAGAAAACTGGACTTCATAGAAGTTAAGGAACTTGAGCAAACTCACACAGCAAGAAAAGGAAGGAGCTTAACAGAAATATTATATTATCCTTTTTTTCTTCTATATTTTACTCCTTACTCAGTAGTTAAATTAGCACAAAATATCTTCTCTAAAGGAAAGATAATTGTTAGATTTTTAACATATTGAAGGCAATTAGTAAAGATGTGAAAATATCAGTAAATGTGATTTGCCTTCAAATGTCAAAGATAAAAATAATACTAAAATATTTTTGGCATCTTTATTGAACATTCCATCTTTGGAAACAAGCTAAGGCAAAGGTTTTAGTCACATTTCCTTAGAAACATAGCTAAGATTTAGTGGGGAGATTAAAGTGTGGGGTCCCTTTATTCAACTGTCTCTTGTAAAGCAGATGTTAGATCCTGTCATTGTTATCTTATTTGCAGAAAAGTATAATTTCACTGGCTTTAATTTGTGAAAAGTAAGATATTTCCTAACAGAGGAACCCTGGAGGCCATTTGTCCAAGGGAAAGGGCTCATTGCAAGCTGACTATCACAGCATGAAAAGTATCTTTTAGGTAAACTGAATCTTAAACTCCTTTGACCAGTCTTTAAATGACCAAACAAACAATATCAGGATTCTATCATTGCAGACAAGCACAAGCTACCCCAGCTAGGGAAAGCAGTGCAGAGAAAATCCAGTGAATGAGTTTTTCTTAGGTTCCTTTAAGTTGGAGTAAGATATATGATGATGCTCACAGATCCACTGACCAAGACAGCCTTAATGTTCCTTTCAGTTGACTAAACGTTAGACAAGTTTCTTCCTGATAAGACCCTGACCTTCCTTTTTTTAGACCATTTATTTTAGAAAACTTGTAATTATATTCCAAGAGATATAAATCTCCACACAGCCTCTTGCCCATTTTAGAACCCAGGAATGTCTTTCTCAAGAACCTGGGAGCCACTGCTCATCAAGAAAGATATTGGGGATGCCTGGATAGCTCAGTGGTTGAGCATTTGCCTTGCAACCATGATGTCTAGAGATCAAATCCTGGCCACAGCCAGTGCAAACCCATATGCTGAGCTGTGGTGCAACTGGTAATCACTGAGTAATGAAGTGCAACTATGGAGACTACTCTGGGCCCTCCCCCTTTCTCTCTGTCTCTCAACAATAAAATAAATCTTGAAAGAAGGAAAGAAAGGAAGGAAGGAAGGAAGGAAGGAAGGAAGGAAGGAAGGAAGGAAGAGAGAAAGAAAGAAAGAGTCCCAAATACCTCTCAGTCTCGGTCAGAGGGTGGAGCCTAAGTCCACAGCACCAATTGGTAAACACAGATGGCTAATCACATTGACAAATATCCCCCCTAACATTCTGGAATACATTTCCACTAGTTTACCTCAGTGCTCAAAAACTCTCTGACTCTTTTTGTTTCTTTCAGCAGGAGTTGAGTTCATTCTCTCTTCCTTTCTGGAAGTCTTGAACAATGATTTCCTTATTGTTTAACTCTAAAAGTGCATTTTTTTTTTTGATACCACAGAACAACTTCTTTCAGAAATATACTGCTGGGTTAGCAACTTTCTAAAAGCTCTACATTCCACTTTATACCAAAACTGACAAAATATTAGTAATATTCACTCCAGCCATGTACCCTGCTCACTTCCCAGCTTTGTATATGTTTCCAACATAGAATCAATAACACTAAACTGTGAATACTTTTGTTCCATTGGAACTGTGAGGTACTAAAAGGGAGAGAGAGTTCTTATTCACTTTTCTATTCCCAGTGTCTAAGCCAATGCCTGCAATACACACTCATACTCACCTGAGGAGGACCGCCCAGGCAACCTTCTGGTACCTTATACATGGGGTGACCGTATAATTTATCATGTACATCAGGGCAATGTTGAGAGTGATAAAAGGCAAGAACATAATTTTATATAAATTTTGAAATATTTTTATTGCTAAACTAGCTTTATGAAATTATGGTTAAGAAAAACTCACTGCTCCTCAATTTATCTTTTAAGGTTTCACCAAATTTAGATGCTAAAAAGTGTCTGGTCTTCTAAATGTCAATCCATTCCAGAAAAAAATATCAATTTATACAGCTACAAATAGAAGTTCAATTAAATTATCTTCTAAGTGGAGAGCTTTCAAAGCACAGTTACAGAATTTAAAAATTCATCTTATACATCATTTGAATGCTCATCATTTCATTTCTTTTGTCCCTCCCTGTCTCTTGTGGGGACAAATTTCAATGTCTCTCTGTTTGAAAAATTTGTTTTCAAAAATTTCATTTTATTAAGCTTAAGTTTTTTGGTGCTCCATCTGTTAAATACTTTTAGTAAAGATTTTTAACTATTTTTTTTTTTAACTGGAATCAAAATTTACTTTCCAGTAATGGTCAATACTATTGTCGAACATTTATCTTGAAATGTTCTCCAAAAGCTCAGTATTTCTAAAAACTGTCTGATGAGGTTTAGCAGAGACAGGCAGTCAAGCTGAAATATTTATTTTTATGCAACATGGTTTCATTAGGAAATGATTAATAGTCCAATTAGTATATATAATATGTATATATTTAAAAATTTTTGCTTCTATGTAGATTGGTAGTGCATTTCAACTTACTTAGATGCATTAGGCACCTCAACCAATTTCAAGTTCATTTCTGCTCCATAAATGCTTTAAGTACCTTGTATTTTTTTTTGCTATGATGATGCTCTGAACTATCAGAATCTGTATTTACATTATCAGCACAAAATAAATTATTTTAACTATTGAATGAATTGATATCCCTTTCAATAATGTCACTTCTGAGAGAAGTAACTTCTGAAAGCTTTACTTTCTTCCACAAATTGGGTGAAAAAAATGAAATCATTGTTAGAATTAACTGGTTTCTATTTCAAGCGATGATAATATTGACATTAAATTCACATCACTTTGCCGGAGGGAGGGGGAGGAGGGGGGAGGGAGAGAGGGAGGGAAGGTGGGAGAGGGCACCAGAATTATGGACACACTCAATGGTTTGGTGGTTACCAGGATAGGGGGGAGGAGTGGGGGGACAGTTGTGGGGGGAGGTGGGAGTGGGCACTAGATATAAGGTGATGGAAGGGGAACTGATACTGAGTGATGGGCACATAATACGATGCATGAATGATGTGAGGTG
>PVKE010044592.1:0-12946 GCA_004027555.1 Craseonycteris thonglongyai | reverse complement strand
AGAGCATTACAAGGACCATGTAGATAGTTTATTGGTTACTAATCTTTCTATGAATGGTTTTCACACATTAAGTAGTGAATAGTTGACTACATTTAATGAATGGATAGACAATAGCTTTAAATGAGAGAGTTTTGTGAGAAGCTAGAGTTATGAGAAAATTCCCAGTGTAGACAGGTGTGAGATGTGATACTTAACATATTTATTCATTTATTCCTGTGGTTTTATATATTATTAATTTTGTGTTTCCCTTTTTTCCTATACATTTATGGTAACTGCTGACTTAATACCCCTGGGCAATTGGGGGGACATATTTAATTTTCTGATTAAGAAATTTTAAACACTGTGTTATAGTCTTATGTTAACCAAGTATTTTCTTGTCCTTTTTTTATAGTGGTATGTTCAAGCAACTTGTGCTACACAAGGAACTGGTCTGTATGAAGGACTTGACTGGCTGTCAAACGAGCTTTCAAAACGTTAAACGAAACTGGATATCTAACCAAGGACATGTTTAATAGAATTGGTCTAGGCTTGTTACAACAAAATTAGTTTGCCATCTTGGTTTATTAAACTATCTGGGACTGGTTTGGGTAGAATATTACAGCGTTTAAACTTATTTTGTTGCCAATTGTTTACCAAGCATAATGTTGCAATTTAGCAGTATGCTTGGTTTTAAAGAAATTCTTAACTTGGGGAAAAAAAGTGTCTTTTAATTTTACTTCCCTTAAGCCTACATGCCTGGACATATCTATTGTGATACCTTTAAATAAATTTGTTTTGAATGTTTTTTGAGCCCACAACAAATAATGTTTTAAGGTTATCCCCTTGCTACTTTACTGATACCTTTATCATTCCTGGGACAGTCTGCTGATTTAAAAAATGTAGCATTCCATTTGTATTTATTTTTCTCCCTTGCCAAAAGATTTTCTAATTCTGCTTGTACCAGCCAGGGAAATGCTCCAAAACACTATTCAGATTTCTTGCACTGAGGATCTTAGTTTTACCACCATTATTGACTCCTGGCGTCTAGCAGCTAAACTTACCTTGGTGTGGTTTGGATTCGATAGCTAATTAGTTCTGTGCTGGTTGCAAAGAGTTCATATTGAGATGAAATTTAATACCCAGCAGATTGTCTTTCTTTATATTGTATCTTTTTTATGTTGCATGTTGCTTTGGTATCAGCCTGACTCTTTGCCCAGTATATGATAGTTCTGCTGATGTTTTATTGTTTATTGGTGAACATACTTTTAAGAGTTTTTGGAAAACTCATCAAACTCAAATGAACAAGTTTTCTTCATAATCCATTTGGAATTATTCCTAATAAAATGATAAAATACATAATTGTATGTGTAGTTTTTTGAGTCTTAAAGATGTTTGAAATGGGTTTTCTTATTTCATAAAGTTGATTTGCATATTTCATATACTGTAAACAGTAAAACAGATCCCAGTGAATTTACTAATTGTTTAATTTGGAAATAAAATATGGGTTGCTATTGTGTATATAACAAAGTGGGGAGCAACTTCAAAAATTCAGTGTTCTTTGATAAAATACTATTTTGAGACTGTACATTTCTAGACTCAGATCAAGACTAAAAAGCTATAATAAAATGAACTGCCAAAAAGCATGTATGCATGTGTTTGTTTCACAGCTAAGGTAGTTAAAAAAGTTCAAGTGCTGGGAATGCTGATAGCTCAGTGGTGGAGCACTTGACTCGCAGTCACGAGGTATGGGATTCAATTCCCAGCCCCAGCCTGTGCAACCTCATATGCTGAACTGCGGCACAACTGGTAACCACCAGGATGGCTCACCAGTGAAGGTTACCATCTCCCATGCGGGAGGTCCCAGTTCAGTTCCTGCTCCATGCAGCACCACGTCCACATGTGTGGAATGAAACCATGTCACAGCTAATGATGTACAGCTATGGAGACTGCTCTGGGCTCTACCCACTTCTCTCTCTCGCTCTCAAAACAGTAATAAATCTTTTAAAAAGTGCCCTTTGCATGGCAGAATGCAGAGACTGTTAGTGATGATGCTCTCCTGTGTAGAACAAAGTTCACCAGCATTTTTCTTTTTAGCTTCATGAATTTCAGAACTTCTGCCAAAAGCTACATGTCACTGATGTTTTTTAGTTAATAAGGCAATAAAGGTATGTACCTCATTAACTACATCTAAGTTATTAGGGATGCAACTTGGTAACCTTGTAACAGTTTTTGTAATGTTTAATGGATTTTATAAACCTTGGTTTTTCTTAATGGCTTATATAGATTCAGATAAATTTGTTGAAATTTATTTCAAATCTAAATACATACTTGTAAGATTATGTATAGTTTTGAATTGTAAAAAAATACTGGATCAAGTGAAAGGCAGTTGGAAATAAGTAACTGATGATCATCAAACAAGTTACTGGGATAAAGTATTTGTTTAACATGTGTCACTTGACGTAAGTCTCCCTTATTCCAAATAAAGGTATCATTTCTTGATGGATAAAACTAAGATCTGGAATAGTATATGTAGTTTTATGGGTATACCAGCTCCAGGACCTCCTGAGAGAGGTACATTAGCAACACTCCAGGATAACATCATTAAAGTGAGTTCCTGAGCAAAATGTATTACATTGTATAAACGCTGACATATAATCAATGCAAAATGGATATAAGATGGAAGATGATTGGGTTTTTCAGTGAAGATTCTGAAAGAAATTAAAAATTGTGAGTAAAAATCTATAACTGACATGAACATGGGTTTTGACAGTTGAAAGTTTGTTAAAATGAATCTCGTTGCTAGTTGTATTTAGGGTGGCATCAGCCAACTGAACTAAAAGATTTGTAAGGTGTACAATTTAAAGATTATCATTTATATATAAAGTATTTTAGCATTTGGCTTCAATTTGATTCACTACACTGAAAATGGCCAATTTGCAAAAATATTTTTTTCTATATTAAATTTTTAATGTCAGCTCAATGTATATTTAAAGCTTATCTTGAATTTAAGGTTTCTTTTGAAAACCTAAGATTTTTAATATGCAGAGTATAGTCTCATGATTACATACATTATAACTTGGTAAGGTATATTCAGCCACAGCCATTTCAGTGTCTCAGGTATTAGTATTTAGGTAATCTTGCTATCTATTACTCTGTACCTAAATGGAGATTTTAAAAGTGGTGGCTAATAGTGGAATATGGCCAAATCATTTAAAAGCCAACATTAGTAAGCAAGTTCATTCTCTGAAATCACTGAAGTAGCCCCATATTTTTAAAGTGACTTTGTGATCTTACACTTTCTATTTATGCTCCAAGGCTTTGGTTTTTTTGTTAATGTTTTTCTTACCAAATCTTAGAAAGAAGCAATGAGACTGACTTCTAACCTGACACGAGCTTATAATATTATGTTGGTGCAAACATAATTGCAGTTTTTGCATTGTTGAAATTTGCCATTTGATGGGAATACATTCTTAAATGTGGTTATATACCTAATTTTAATGTGCATTTTCCTGCTTTATTTTTTGCTAATATTACTTGCTGTTTATTTTAGACTGGAAATGTTAGACAAAAAGCAAATTTAAGAGATTTTCTTATTCGAGTTCAAAATGGGTCGTAAAGCAGTAGAGATAACTCACTACATCAACAATGCATTTGGCACAGGAACTGCTAATGAACGTACAAGTACAGTAGTGATTCAAGAAGTTGCAAAGGAGACAAGAGCCTTGATGAAGAGCATAGTGGTCAGCCATTTGTGTTGACAACAGCCAATTGAGAGCAGTCATTGAAGCTGATCCTCTTAAAACTACACAAGAAGTCACCAAAGTTCTCAACCATTTTACAGTTCGGCTTTTGAAGCAAATTGGAAAGGTGAGAAAGCTCAATGAGTTGTGTACCTCATGAGCTGACCGAAAACCCAAAAAATCAGCATCATCTTCTACACAAAGACGATGAACCATCTCTCGATTAGATTATGCTATGCAACTAAAGGTAGATTTTATGATGATCAGCTCAGTGGTTGGACCAAGAAGCTCCAAAGCACCTCCCAAAGCCAAACTTCACCAAAAAAAGGTCATGGTTACTGTTCGGTGGTCTGCTGCCCATCAGACACACTACAGCTTTCTGAATCTCAGAGACACCCATCTGAGAAGTCTGCGCAGCAAATCGATCAGATGCACCCAAAACTGCAGTGCCTGCAGCTGGCATTGGTCAACAGAAAGGGCCCAATTCTTCACAACAAAGCCCGAGCACACGTCGTGCAACCAACGCTGCAAAGGTTGGATTTGGCTACAAAGTTTTGTCTCACCTGCCATATTCACCTGACCTCTCGCCAACTGACGACCCCTTCTTCAAGCATCTCAGCAACTTTTTGCAGAGAAAATGCTTTCCAAGTTTGTTGAATCCTAAAGCGTGTATTTTTATGCTACAGGAATATGCAACTTAGTTTTTCATTGGCAAAAATGTGTTGATTGTAATGGTTCCTATTTTGATTAATAAACATGTTTGAGCCTAGTTACAGTGTTTTAAAATTCAATCTAAAATTGTAATTACTTTTGCACCAACCTAATATGAAGTCTAAATTGTTGAAAATGAGCTCTCTGGGAAAAAATATAGTTTATATAATCTGTTACGAATAATCTGTTCATGACTGCAGCAATATAACTGGTTGGACCAAACAAGTTTAAAATGTATTGGAAGAAGTAACATTTGACATCCACTTTGATGACACTCCCTTTTAGTTAAAAAAGGGAAAATAAGTTGGTGAGAATGTGGAGAATCTGAAACATACACTTTGCTGGTGGGAATGTAAAGTGGTGCGGCTATTGTGGAAAACATTTTGGCAGTTTCTCAAAAAGTTAGACAATTACCATATGGCCCAGTAATCCACCCTTAGGTATGTAACTGAGAACTGAAAAGAAACAGAAACAATACTTGTACGCTAATGTTCATAGCACAATAGCCAAAAGGTAGAAACAACTCAGATGTCCGTTTAATCAAAATGTGGTATAGCCATACACTGGAATATTCAGCCATACAAAGGGATGAAGTACTAATGCAACATGGATGAGCCTTAAAAAACACTGTACTAAGTGAAAGAAGCCAGACACCAAAGGCCATATATTGTGTGATTCCATTTACATGAAATACCTAGAATAGGGAAATCCATTGAGACAGAAAGTAGGTTCGCAGTTGCCAGGGGCTGGAGGGGAGGATGGAATGGGGAACGACTGCTTAATAGGTAAGGGGTTTCCTTTTGAGGTGATGAAAATGTTTTGAAACTAGACATGTTTGCACCACATTGTGAATACTAAATGCAATGGAATTATATACTTCAAAATGGTTGGTTTTATGTGGATTTCACTTTAAAAAATGCTTTTGTATTGCCCTCTCAGAAGGTACTTATTATTCTTCCTGAAGGCTTATAAAAATCACCCAAATTAATACAGCTCTAATACCTTCAGTAAGTTAAAGCATGGACTCTCAGGTGAGACTAAGAATTGGGATATTACCCAAATCAGTTAAAGCTCTTAGTTTTCTCTCCCAAAATGAAATCTAGATAGCATTTCCTAGTACTGAGCAAAACTATAAAAATTTCAAAACATTTAAATGAGTTTTGTTTAGAAAATGTGTTGGCAATAATTTTTTAAAGGAAAGATTTTCCCTATTGTCAACGTGAATCTTACGGTAAACTAGTACAAACTTTTTAACTTCCATTATATGTATTTGGGTTTTGTATCAAACTAGTTTGTAGGGAACCTCTGCTTATATTTCACAGCTGGAGACTATGATATCTAAAGGTGTCAGTTTCCACTGGGCAGATCTTCCCACAGCTGTTCTTTAGACCCACTCTCCCTTGTATTATGTTCCTCAGAGATCTTCCACAGTGGAACCACCACATTCTGATACCAGGCCTTAGTTCTCTCAGAAAAGTTACCACCCAGTGAAATTCTTGAAACAACTGATAGTATTCAGAATTTTAAAGAGCATTACATTATAGCCAGAAATGATTTGTTTGCTAATGAGTTATGAACTACCAGTGCATACATCTGTAGTGGCAACTTTGCAAGAGTTCATTAGGATAATGTATTCTACAATCTTACTTATAATCGATATAAAATTTTGGAATCTTAATTCCTACAGCAAGAACTTGTGACATCATAAAATGTGGTTCACTACAGAGTTGCTGGACTTTCCATAATTTATTAAATTACTAAAAAGCCAAATGTTATAAAAAATTCAGTCACAAAGATGGCTTTAAACACTTAAACATTTCTAAATGACATTTTATTCTAAGTTATAAATACAAGGATATTTTGGTATGCTATTCATTCAATTTTCTTAGTGTTCCCTACCTTTGGACTCCAATCATACTAACATCTTTATACTTAAGATTTAACCAGTGTATATGGCACTTCATAATCTATATTCTAATATTCTGAAATGCCTGTATACAATCTGATCATACTGTAGTCAGTAAACATCAAACTTAAAGACTTTAGATGTGGAATGTTTGATAAGTGCTTAAGAGTTTTTCTGAACAGTTCAATTTAGTTAATCATTTTATTAATATAGAGCCCATATGGTTTTCTTATGGGCATGAGTAGGTTACGTTACAATTTTTTAAGATGTTTTTCATCTTTTTGCTTACAAGCTTTTTGTTTTCTCTCATTGTAAGAGTTCTAGCAACGTGTTTGAAAGCAGACCAGGGGGAAGCCAGGATGGCTCAGTGGGTTTAAGCACTCACTTTGTAGCCCTGGGGACAAAGGATCAAATCCCAGTCCCAGACCGTGTGGACCCATATGCTGAATGGGTGTGCTTCCCATGCGGGAGGCCCCCCAGTGTGGTTCTTGCCCCCTGGTCCAGCCCTTGGCTTGAGGGGGCATGCCTCCCATGCAGGAGGCCCCCAGCCGTTTCTGCCCTGTGCGGCCCCACCCACCCAAGGTGGAGTGAAACCATGTCAAAAAATGATGACGTACAACTATGGTGACTGCTCTGGGCTCTCCCCCTTCTCTTGGTCTATCAAAAACAATAAATCAAAAAAAAAAAAAAGACCAAACCCAAGTTTTAAAAAGAAAAAAGTACTTTGCAAAAGAATCAGATTCTGGCTTTTTAATATTTATAAATTGATGTTAAAATGCTTTCAAAATGTTCTTTAGAAAAGCACAATTTGGTAGCATCAATTTCTCATTTGTAGCTTTTTTTAAACAAGATCCTAGGAAACTGCCACCTTAACTTTCCCCTTCAAGTACTTAAGTACTTGAATGTTCAATAGGAAGTGCAGGTAAAATCCTCTCACATTCCCAAACAGAACTTAGAGTTAACAATACATTAATTGGATATTGAGCACAATAGAAAAATCACAGGCTACTTTATCAAAAGAGGAAAGTTCTTACAGTGTTGGGTTTAGAGATGAAAGAATGTGGAACAAAGGCTCTCATGACTGGAAAATCGGCTCTTGAAGTGGGTGGGCTTTTAATATCTAAGCCAGAAATTAAATGCAGAAATGAAGTAACATTACAGTTATCTAGAATATCAAAAAAGCAACAACTAAAACATTCCTAATTAGGTATGATGATAATTGAGAAGTCTGGCTGCCACTCTACGCTAGATGTTAATCAGTAAAACTAATTTTAGAGTTTGGCTTCATTTTTTTTTTTACAGTATATAAATTATATATACAATGTTTCCCTGTAACTCAAACTATAATGCTAAAATCTATGAAAGAAATAGTTTATTTCAGAGATGCTTAAAAGCTCCATACTGTCCTTCCTTCTATTTATAAAAACCAACAATTCAAAAAATACTTCCAACATAGAAATGCTCAGTAGTTCATCCAAAATTTAAAGCCCATACCTGTAGACCGTTTGTCATATAGTAATATATTAAGCTGTATTCTCTTAATATCACATGGTCAAATACCCTGTTGATTTACAAGCATTTTTCATGGGAAAGAGCTAGTAAAGATAACGGGATCAAGTTGACTTTGTTTCTATTCACTTGGAACACTAAATGTATCCTAAAAGTTAAAATGAACTGCAGTAAGAATGAGAATATAAACATGTCCATTAGTACCATACACTGAAAACTAAAATTCTAAAAATGAGAATGAAAATAATGTTAATTAAAAAATGAAAGATGGGAAGCAATAACAATTGGTGATGGTGTATTTTAATCTTTCATTAAAGCTCAGAAGTTGTATTAAATTGCTAACCAAATTGAGGTAGAGGTAGACCCTAATGTTATTCTTTCCATGTGTCAGAACTGAGGCCTCTCACCTCAACTTGTATGCATTTTTTCTGTAATTATATAAACATGATTCAATTTGAAATGAATGCTATGATAGAAAAATTATAGCATCATTCCAACTTTTTATAAAATTCATTACTAGTTCAAAAAAAGTACGTATAAAATGTACACAATAATTCAATGTTCTTCTTGCCAATCATAAATATATTTGCTTTTCCTCCAAGTATAGGGGAAAAAAAGTAGAGAAACTACATTATGCAAAGACTAAGAACAGTCATGTAATGACACTGGAACATAACTAACAGGGTAAGAACATTTTACCTTAGTGTCTAGCTTTCCTTTTTGAAGGTCACACAAACTTTGAGTTGTATTAAATTTCTAAAGCAGACTTATACTCCATTAAACACAAATCTATTTCCATTTTAAATCACATACAAGTGCTATGTGATCAGAGGGATGGGAAACGCTAGGTAAGGCCTGGTGGGTGGTAACTTCTTCATGACTAGGTAGTGGAATCACCTGTTCAACCTCTAAAGCTTTTAAGTCAATGAAAATGTAATCCAGACATCCATGAAAGCCGCCAACATAATTTGTGTAAGCAGGTTCACCACAAGCACTTATCAGTTTCAAGAAATGGGTGAGCGGCATGTTGCATCGTTCCTCTTCCCCATTGGAAGCCCAGTCTTCATGATCCTCTGGAATGCTGCCATTGATGACAAAATGGTACGTTCCTGTTGATGGTGTACTATTAAAGTCCCCACAAAATAAAACTGGTATGCCAGGATACAGATCACATGAGACATGTCTAATGTGAGCCAAGGCTATTGCCATTTGAATAAGACGAATGTACCCACCTAGGAATATAAAAAACATTCATGTAAGTACTTCTTAAAGTTGCTTTAAAGTTAAAAAAATAAAAACAAACTACAGTATCTGGATAACATTTAAGATACATATTTGTGTGTGTACGAGTGGGAGGAAATTGAAGGTGGTCAAAAGGTACATACTTCTAGTTAAAAGATATATAAACAGGGGGAAGCCAGGATGGCTCAGTGGGTTAAGTGCTCACTTTGCAGCGCCGGGGACCGAGGATAGAATCCCCACCCCGGCCTGTGCGGACCCATATGCTGAACTGGGGAGTTCCCCCAGTTCAGTTCGTTTTCGTTCTCTCTCTCTCTCTGTCAAAAACAATAAAAATAAATAAAATATGTAAAAAAAAAAAAAAAGATATATAAACACTACAGATGTACATTATGACTATAGTTAACACTGCTGTATGCTATATTTGCAAGTTGCTAAGAGAGTAAATCCTGAAAGTTCTCATCACAATGAAAACTATATGAGATAACGAATGTTACCTAAGCTTGTGGTAATTGTTCCATAGTATATGCAAGTCAAGTCATTAAGCTATACACCTTAAACTTGTATAATGCTGTACATCAATTATATGAAAAAAATGTATTTGTGTAAAATAGTTTTACTGACCTTAAGTTACATTGTTTAAGTCACCTATGAAGGTGACTTAAACAAGTAAAACCTACCTTTGGGATGCCAGTAGAGATGGGTATTCGCAACACATATCTTTTTAGATGAGTCCTTTGTAGATTGAAGAACAGAAACCTGAAACAAAGTGCCAAGAATTCAGTTGCTATCTGTCAACCTGCTGAATGTTTTCTTTAAGACTATATCCTTCCCATACTGATGATGTATTATCAGAATTATCACACCTCATCTGATGCCTAAGACAGATAGCTACTAAGTGACTAATGGACATTTAGTGTACACTGCATGAATATGATGAACAGAGGAATAATTCACATCCAGAGTAGGATTGAGCAAGAAGGTGTAAGATTTCTATGCTACTCAGAACAGCAGGCAATTTAAAATGAATTGTTTCTGAAAATTTTCATTTAATATTTTTAGAGCACAGGTTATTGAAACTACAGAAAGTGAAATCAGATAAAGGGGACTACTGTATACGTGAATAGGACTCAGTAATATGTTTTAATAATGGTCCAATATATACAGGTAGTATAAAAAGAACACACTTTAGAAAACAACACTGAGATTGGAGATAGCACAGGCTTTGGAGTCAGGCAGACATAGGTTTGAATGCCCCCCGCTACCATTTGCGGCAGTGTGACCTGGAAAGAGACACTTTTTTTCCTAAACCAACTTCATCTTTGGTAAAAAAAAGAAAAAGACAATTATCCCCCTCAAGGGGGACTGATAAATGAGCTTATACAGAGGTGCATGAGACGGTAGGTGCTCAAAAAATGGTAGCTACTCTTCTGATATTGTGAGCAAAACCAATTCCCTAAAACTCTGAACCAACACAAAATGAACATGTTTTTAAAAACTAAGATAGCTGGCTCCACACTTGTGTGAACTTAAGTAAATGACCATTTCCCCATTTATAAAATGGGAAGAATACCATAAATAATGGGAACAGAAAGATTCCTAGGAGCCAAAAACTAAAATAACGGCTAATATTTATGGAGCGTTTTGTAAAACATGTCGAGACACTTAAATTGTAAGTACTTTAGAATGTGTCAGACAGTGCTTGGCAAGCAGGAACATAATGGCTTTTCCTGTCATTCTTGTATTTAGCATGTGTCTCTCTCCCACTAGACTGTAAGCACTAACGAAAGTCCTTGTCTGTCTTGTTCAAGGCAACCTGCAGCATGCCAGACACACTGGAGTGCTCCATACGTATTTATTTGCCCAGTGAACGAATGAAGATTAACCTTCTGAGCTAAAGATACAAGAGCAAGCCTTTCAGTAAAATTTGGATCGTTTCATCTCAATTATAAGCAGCCCCACCCACGCTCCTTTCCAGAGTCCTAAAAATGCACAAGCAAGTAAAGGGACTGGCTGAGCTACTACTTTACCTGAAGGACAGAGGATCTCTGGAGGACCCTCTCCTGAGCCAATGGGTACAAAACTAATTTCTCTAGCAGTTCTTTGTGAAGTGGGTCAGACTCCAGGGCTTCATGGAAAGAAATATCATGCTGGCTAAGGAGGCTGAACTTGGACTTTCGGTAGAAAGTGGCCAGGCCTTCGTGCTGCTTGATCCGGAACAGGCCCTCCAGCCCAAAGGCCTCAAGGGCTGGCACTAAGCTGTCTGTAAACACGTTGCGGTCCACCTCCTGCAAGCAGATGAGGTCGGCGTTGTAGCCGGTGAGTTCCTTCTGGATAAGGTTCTGGCGGTAGTCGAGCTCCAGGGCGTAAGGGGCACAGTAGGGGTACAGGACCGTCCGCGAGAACTCAGTTTGGGCGTACGTGTCAGCCAGTATGTTGTAGGAGACGGTGCGGATGAGAGCGTTGTCAGTCACCTTCTTGGTGTAGAGATGCCGGTGATCAAAGGTGCACGTGCCGGGCCCGGCCTCCACGGGACACACACTCTCCAGCTCCCGGCTTGGCCCGAAGCGCTGCCCGTTGCCTGGGGTGCAATGAAGCTTGAGCCGTAGCCCGATGTCGGCATTGCACGGGGTGTAGACGCGCTCGTTCACGCCCGTTTCCGTCCAACAGGGAGAGGGCGACGGGGGAGACAAGGACGAGGGGCCCCCGCCCTCGGGCTCTGCTGATCTGAGTTTGGCTTCCTTGTACCAGCGGAAGAGGGAGCCGGCAGGGTCCCCAAACTCGAGGCTGAGCTTGGGGCACACCGGGAAGCCGGCCATGATGTAGCGCGGCAGCTGCAGCTCGGTGAAGGCGGGCGGGTTGCGCTCCACCTTGTACTTAACGTCGCCGATCTGCAGCACCGCGCCGTCCTGCCAGGCGTCCACGTTGAGCACGTCTTCCGCCACGGCTTCCTCCCGGTAGTACAGCTTCACCACGGGCTCGCAGGCTGCGGCCGGCTCGGGCCCAGGCCCCGCACAGGCCCCGCCGCCACTCGCGTTGGGCCGGTTCTTCCTGCTCTTCTTGGCGGCGGCCGCCTTAGCGTGGCCCTTCAGGGCGTTGGTGGCGATGCGGCTGAGGGCCCGACCCAGCGGCTCGCTCTGGTCGCGCTGCATGTTCTTGTGGCTGCCGTCGGCCAGCGCAAATGACAGGCTCAGCTTGGGCTCGGAGGGCACACAGCGCACCACAGCGCGCTCCATCGTGCCCGCCGCCGTCTCAGTCACCGCCTCGGCCCGACTCTGCCGCTCTACGGCCGCGCGGACCCCACGAAGCGCGGCGCGGGCGCCTGGGAGCCTCCACATGAACCTGGTGGCACAGCGGCTAAGGACACGGGCGGCCCAACAGCCGCTAAGCCTCCGCTGGAAGCACAAGAGATGCAGCCGCCGGCGCCGGGACCCATTCAGTGCGGCAACTTCCGGCAAGCGGTGAGAGGGCGCACGCGCTCCCGCCCCGCACTTTCGCCAAGCCCGCTCACCGGCCCCTTTCTCCATAGCCACACCGGCCTCTAATAACTCCCAGCTGAATTTTTATCTCCGACATGAATCATAAAGAGGGGGAAAGTGAAGAAAATATAGAGGTGCCAGAAGGGAATAGTAGATGGCACATTCTTCTCGAAAGTGCAGTTAAAGGACAGAAAGGAAGTTACGCCCGAGCGGAAGTGGCTGGGCGGTGTCACGTGCTCCGCCTGGCCTGGAGGGCCTCCTCCATTCTCCTCTCGCTGTCGGAGGCGGTGAGCTTCCACCCTGGTCGCCAGCCTGGTTCCAGGCGTGGAAAGCGTCGTTTATCTTCCTTTCTACAACATTCTCGACGCTGCTCCCTCTCCTCC
>PVKE010044591.1:0-12916 GCA_004027555.1 Craseonycteris thonglongyai | reverse complement strand
CAATATAATATGACTCCAATTATGGGTCCTTATTTCCATTTGAAAACTTACAATTTTTTAAAAACAGAATTCTGAACTGGAAATGAAATATGAAATGTAAACTTTTATTTTGACTGTTTTTCAAAAAGATAAAATATGTACTCATGGTACAATATCTGAAGTACAACAGCCAGTGAAAAGTAAAAGCTCTCTTCCTCCCTAACTCCAATTACTCAGAAGTTTCTCTCCCATGCACACAATTGTTACCCATTTATGACATTTCTACCCAGAGATATCATCTTAAATATTTACAAACACCTAGTACACGCATGTCCAAACTGCAGCCCAACACAGCTTTCAATGAGGCCCAACAAAAATTCTTAAAACATGATTTTTTTGTCACCTTTTTCTTTTTTTTTTAGCTCATCAGCTATGGTTAGTGTTAGTGTATTTTCTGTGTGGTCCAAAACAATTCTTATAATGTGGCCCAGGGAAACCAAAAGGTTGGACACCACTGATTCAGAAGATTGTTAGCTCATCAGCTATGGTTAGTGTTAGTGTATTTTCTGTGTGGTCCAAAACAATTCTTATAATGTGGCCCAGGGAAACCAAAAGGTTGGACACCACTGATTCAGAAGATTGTTATGCATGTTTTTCAGTGCCTTGCTTTTTTACTTAATATATCTTAGAGAGTTTTCCCTATCAGTTCATATACAGTGGTCTTATTATTTTTAATAGGCATATCCTCTATTAATGAATACTCAAGTTGTTTCCAACCTTTTGCTTTAAAAAAAAATGCCACAATAAATTTCTTTCCCTCCCTTCCACCTGCCTTCTTTTCTGCCTTTCTTCCTATCTGCCTGCCTGCCTATATCTTTGGTATATTTGTAACTGCTGGGTCTAAGATAAAACAGTAGTAGTCTTTGGTAATTAATCAAATGTTTAGAAAAAGGAAGTCTACTTATTTTTTAAAAAGGACCTGTTAGTGAGATAACATATGCAAAATCCTTAGCTTAAGTATCACTTCTTCAAGTCAGCTACCCATGCAAAAATGATCACATGTGGCAGTTATACATTTCTTTAATATTTTATAAAATACTCCTATCTGAATTTATACAATCAAAATCCAGTCCAACTGTCTGATCAGCCATAATTATTAAAAAATATCCACAATTACTATATCAAATACAACTAATTATAATCCAAAAAGAGAGAGAACAAAAAGTTCTTTATTACTAAGTAGTTGCTGTAAAGCTCATGGGAGCATACAAGGGGTAACTAGTATCAGAGGCATTACTGTCAAAAGTGGTTTGTATAGCTCCATAATTCAAAAACAGATTCCATCAATGATAGGAAGAAAATAGTTACAGGGTAGTATTGTATTAACAAACTAAAGAAAGTACTGTGAAACTTTTAATCTATTCTAATTGAAATGGCATTGATATATCCTCACAAAAATGTTTTATGCTGATCTTTCCATCAACAGCATTTATTTCTCAAATTCACATTTAAGCTAACTAAAAGAATACACTGGTTTCTGTAGCCATATTGTGTTAACAAAAATTTTCTTACCAGGGTTGCAGTCTGTCAAAAGAGAACAAATCGACAGCAAAACCTTTGAAATAGTCAAAGCAGGACTCCAGTTGTCTTTAAGGATGTCCAGACAGATGACTCCCTGACTGTTGATGTTGCAGTGATAGATTCTGGTGCGGAAAGTAACCTAAGGGCAGTCACATTAAAAGTAGAAAGAAAATAAAATGCTTTCTTATCAACTAAAACTCTCACAAACAAAAAAGGTAACATCACAGATGATACTAAATAGCAAATAATTTAATTGAAGAGCTAATCAAATACTAGGTTTAAGTGATAACAAAATTAAATGGTTTTATTTAATTTGGCTGAAAGAAATTTTATTATTACCCAGTATAGCAGGAACTATATTGATCTTAAACCAAAATGAGTAATTGATTTGATCAGCTTAATCAAAATGAGCGATGCAGTAACTCTATGTATGCACATACTTCTATGTATGTGTGTGCACCATATACACTTGCTCATGTATGCACGCACATGCACACACACACACACACAAACACACTGCTATTTGAAGACGGAAAGTGAAGAACAAAAATGTTTTGATGCCAAAGGTAAGTCAACTGATAAAGAAAATTTTAACACACAATAAAAGTTACACTAGTCTGTTAGTAGAAAAGATCAGTATCAACTCAGCTAATTTCTTGTCAGAAAAGACTAAGAGAAGGATTTAGAGGAAGGTTGGTTAAATCATGGACCTATTTCTCAGCCTTTCATTTCTACAACTGATTGTCTACTTAGAATAAGATGTAAAATAACACAAGCATAATCTTAAGCTATTGAATAAGAAACTAATATGTCCCTAAAATGCTTGAAAAAAAGATAAATTATAGAAGCAAATACTGTCAAGTTTCAAAACAATCACAAAAACTAACTGGGTGGATAATTCTTAATTTGGAATTGCAGAGAAAAAAATACAGTTCCCGCTCTTTTTGAACTAGCAACGTATGATGATTTTCCAAGTGGAGTCTGTAAAAAAAATATTAAAAGCTCTCAAAAGTGTATTTCTGATAAGGATGGAAATTTTAATAAAAGAAACCACTGGACTATTAAGCAAAAAACACCACTGGCCTTACAGGGATGAAGGTAGAGGAGACTATACACCTCTGGAACAGTTCTAATATAATACGTACTAGGTTACACAGAGCTCTTAAAAATGTGGCTAGTTAAACTAGGGTGGGCTAGGCATCAGATTTCAGAGTACCAAAAAGAAAATGTAAAATATACATTAATAACGCTCTTACACTGTTACATATTAAAATGACTATTTTGAATAGTTGGGTTAAAATACATTATTAACATTAACTCAGTTTTATCAATGTAGCTACTAGAAATTTTAAAATTGCATGTGTAGCTTGCATTATGTATTAGTTCTGCTCTAGAATATGGGTATAATGTATGTTCAGATCACTGACAGCTGACTATATGCATGGTTTACAAACATAACAGTATTTTGAATCCTTTCAGCTATTCACAATGCGTCAAGAGAATTGAATTTTTATTATTCTTTAAGATTTCATCACCTTATCTAAACTTCATATCAAGCAGTGCTACAGAGAAATGATTGTACATAACACTAAGATAATAGCAGTCTTTTTTGTTTTTCACTTGTCCAACTATAGATCTGAATAACGCTTCATAATACTGTATAAGATATTTTAGGCAAGAGAAATTAATCAACATTAAAATGTTAAAACACTAAAATATTGAGACCATGAAAAATATTAACATGCTAAATTAATAACCATTACATTAACCAAAATAATTATCATAAATCATATATAGAACTAGTGTGAAACTTTCACATTAGTCAATTTCTATTTTTCAATTAAGCTGCTAAGAAGTCTTTAATAGATTTTCCCTCAGAAAGATGATTTTATAAAAAAATATTACAGAATTTCTTCTGCTAATTTTGCTACCACACTAAAACAACTTTCCACTATAAAAAATGAGGCATGTTGAAATAAATATCACTATTTATAAACATAGTCGTGAGCTATATGGCTAGTTTTATTTGCTTTCTATACAGAAAACCACTGAATGCAAATTTGAGAGGTTAGTGATGTACGGCTATCATGTGTCATCTTTTTTTCCCCTTTCCTTTTTCTATTTACATAATACCTTACTTGTTCTATTTGCAATTTCAACCTTTCATGTGTGTGTAGTTAAAAGAGCTTCAAAAAAAAATAAAAGGGCTATCTTCTATTTTTCCTAACAACCCCCTTCTCAATTATTCAGCTTCCCTAGAGTACCATGAGGTAAGATATAAACACACCTCAAGGTGTCCTTCTTCATGTGAATACATTTTGTGATATTAAGGTGAGGGTTTTGTCCCTTTCATTGATCTAGCAAGACATATCCTACATACCTGCGAGCAGTAAATAAAACAATCATTTAAATATACTAAATTCTGACGGTACCACATAGTAAAGCATTCAAAACTGACAGATATAGTTGAGAGGGAACCGTGTTATCTGCAATTCAAGGTACATACCAATAGGTGGAATTATTGTTACCTTATAATAGACAAATGATCCTGTCTGTTTTTGAAGAAAATAAACCTTTTCACATACACATACACAACACAGGCATTAAACTGCTACATGTATTTTAAATAGTATTGGGAACAAAAAGAATTTGTTGAAAAGAAAAACATTTCATCATAGTTAAGGAATTGATAACACACACATTGAAAGTGTGTGACTGAAGCATAATTATGCTCAGGCTTAATTAATATTGGTGGTTCCACCTGATGTCTTCACCATTTTATAGAGAAGTCAGAGGAGAAGGCTATTTAAAAAACTGTTATGTTTAAGATATGAAAAATAAATGCCAGTCATTACAAGGCACAAGTCAACCCTCCTCTTCATTATCCAATCAATATTCAGAGACAATAAGGAGACATAAGTCACTCAGCCACCCTCATCCCCATTACTACATCATACCTACTGAGGGAACAAAATAAATTTACTAAATAGTTTAGTTTCCCCCTTCTTTGACGTAGTTTCTAGTTTTTGATCAATCGATAAAGATAAGGTATTTAGCACAAATTCAACTTATTTAACCCCTATTTCTGGAAACTTTCAAACAGGTTTACTTTTTATCCCAATATGTTTCTTAAGGCTCATAAAATATTTTCCCTCATATCAAAAAACTAAAATTGTTCTATTTTATTGATGTGGAAAGTGGATAGCTTTTATTTACAATTAACAAAGCTTTCTGCTGATTACAAAAGACATTTGTAAAATGCAGAAATCAGTTACCGGTACTTTCACAGCTTTAAAATTCTTAGTTATATGAGTATCCATATCAATCCATGAAAAGAGATAAAATTAAAATGATTACATCAATAAACATTTAACCTCTAAAATAAACTGACTTTGGAGAGGGATAAATATTAAAGAACAACACACGTCTAGGCTCTTACCTTTGGTGGCTTAAATGGATAATCAGATGAAAATGTGATATCCAGAAAAAACACACCACCTTCATATACAGAACCTGGTGGACCAAGTATAGTCGATCTCCATTCATAAATGTTATCTCCTTTAGGCCCAGCACTATTTAAAAGAAATTAAAAATCAATGTGTATATCTATAAGCAATGAATGGTAACATCTTAATTAAGTATTAAAGGTAAATTAGCAACCTAGAGCATAAGATAAGGCCTAATGAGTACATGCATGTGTGTATAAACTTATTTGGAAATCTTTCAAACTTAGGTAAGAACTACAAAAACAAAGAACATCTGTATAACTTTACACAGAATCTCCTTCTGTTAGCATTTTGCCCCACTTGCTTAATTACCTCTCCCTCCCTTCTCCTTTTCTAGGTACATGTGTGCAAACCCACACACACTAAGTGCCTTTTTCCTGAGCCATCTGAGAATGTTTAAGACATCATAGCCTTTTCCACATAGATATTTCAGTGTGCATTCTCAAAAATCACCTCCTATACAATCAATATACAGCTACAATTCAGTAAATATAATATTTTAACCTGCAATCTACAAAATTTATGTTAACTGACCCAATAATGCCTAAAAATATATTATTTTTATTTTCCAGATACAGTATAGTATCTATGTCTTCGGTCTTCTTTAATATGGAATCTTTCAGCCTCTTTTTGACTTTAATAACATTAACATTTTTGAATAATACAGACTTTTTTTTAATAGAATGCTCATCATTTTGAACTTGTCTGATGTTTCCTCATGATTAGATAGATGTATTACTGGACATAATAATGATGTTGTGTTCTTCTCAGGGTATTACATCTGAAGGCACATGGTATTCACCTGTCCCTATCTGGTTATGTTAATTTTCATTACCCACATCAAGTGCTGTCCAATTTTCCTACTGCTTACTTAGTATCTCTTCCCTGCCTTTGGACAGACACTTTAAGAATATGCAAATATCCTGTTCTTCATCAACATTTCTCCCTAGATTTATCACCTATTTGTGATTCGTGGATGAAGTGAACTACAGTCATACCTTGGTACTCCACTGCTTTGAAACTCATCGAATTTGGTACTCAATGCATTTTGACGCCAAAATTTTGTCCCGGTACTTGTCATTTGTTTTGGTACTCGTCACACCTTCCTGAACAAATTAATGACGAGTACCACTGCAGTGTTCCTTAATAGAAAAAAATCGGTTTGGTACTCATCATTTTTGGTACTTGCCATGCCTCATAGAACCAATTAACGATGAGTACCAAGGTACCACTGTACTATGACGGTGATAAAATCATGACTTTCCAACTCTCACATTTCCTCCACATTTACCAGCTGCCCCTTAAACTTTCTTCTTCAATTTCTATGGAAGTGCACATTAGTGGTGAGGTCTCAAGGATTTCTATTTTTCTTAATGACTTAAAATTTATTAGCCTTTAATTATTTTAATGTTCAAAATATTCCGATTTGTTCAGTGGTCCCTATATCCATGTGTTAGGTTGCCTTCATTTTGGAGTGGAGTGCAGAGGCGGGGGATTACTTCCTTACTTTCTGCCATTAACAGGATGTTCTACGCTTCCCAACCTTGGAATCAGACACTTCCTTCAAGGAACCCTGGTTCCTTTCAGTGAAAATGTTGCTAAAACCAAGGTCTTAGTACTAGGTGCTACCAAATCCCAGGCACACTGAATTATGCTCAACACTTTTCATTTATAAAATCCAAACAAGAGAGACAATTCAAGTAAAATCCAAACTCAATTATTTGTTAGTAAGGCACACCCAATACTCCTTAAATTCCCTTCCACTTTACCTTACAAACTTTCATATTTCTCTAACCTTTACATGATAAATTATCATTTGCTAAACTAATGTATAAAGCTTTTATTTTAAAGTGACCTTCAGATTAGAAATGATCTGCATGTCTGATTTAAAATAAGTGCAAACGAGCATTGATAAATCAACTATATTAATTATAATATGACATTCAGATAAAGTTCAAATGATTTAACCAGTGCATTTCATTAATTCTGTAAAACAAAGACTGTAAAATGTACACATCAGGTTAAGTGATGCTATCAATAATAAATTTATGCCCTAAAAAATAGTTCATACAGGAAGGATAGAAAAAACTTGACGGTATAATCAAAATGTTTATAGGATGCTTCAAAAACCTCTCTTTAAGGCAGATCTATATGACAAATAAAATGAAAATTTTTACTTTTGAACACTATGTTAAGTTTTAAATAAATACAACAAATGGAACTAATTACAGCAATGGCTCATTGTTCTGTCATCATTTGAGAATCAGGTATATTCCTTTCTGTCTATAAACATACATAACCAAGTACCCATTTTGTTCTGTCATCCTTTGAGAATCAGGTATATATTCCTTAAGAGAAGTTTTATTATCTATAAACATACAAATTCTGATACCAATTTTGCTTTTTAAAAAAAGTTAGGGGAAAGCCGGGACAGCTCAGCCGGTTGAGCGCTCGCTTTGAGGCCATGAGGACCGAGGATCGAATCCCGGCTCCGGCCCAGGCAGGACCCACGTGCTGAACTGGGGAGTTCCCACAGTTCGGTTCTCTAACTGTCTCTGTCTCTCTCTCTATCTGTCAAAAAGTGGAATAGAAATAAATATGCACTGAAGACAAAAAGATAATTTCTCTCTATAAATGTGAAAAGATAAAAAAAAAAAAAAAAAAAAAAGAAGAAGAAAAAAAAAAAAGTTAGATATGCTGGGATAGCTCAACAGGATGAGCGCTTGCCTTGCAACCTTGCAGTCTTGGGGACAGAATCCGGGCTCTGGCCCATACAAACCCATATGCTGAACTGTGGTACAACTGGTAACTGCTGAGCCTGGTGGTGAAGGTTCTCGCCTCCCATGCAGACGCCACCAATTCAGTCCCCCCTCGTGCAGCCCCACATCCAACTGTGTGGAATGAAACCAAGTCATAACTAATAATGTACAACTACGGAAACTGGCTGGGCCCTCCCCACATCTGTCTGTCTCTGTCTTTCTCTGTCTCTGTCTTTTTCTCCTTCTTTCAAACAAAACAAACCTTTAAAGAAAAAGTTAAATCTGATTCAATGGTATTTTCTTTTCTAAGTTAAATTTTCCCCTTGGTGATTCAAAATAATCATTACAAAATCATAGGAGACTTTTATAGTATAGCTACTTTACTAAAATGTTCCTAAACTATACATATCACAAACTAGAGAGTAGCAGCAGAAATGATAGCTAAGGTTTGCTCCATCTTTATTATAAGCCAGGCATTGTTCATAGAATCACAATGCATACCTCATTTAATTCTCCTTACAAATCTATGAAGTAGGTACTCTTAGTGTATTTCTATTTTTAGATGAGGTAAACTAAGATTGAGAGTTACATAAACTTTCTGTATATCCCACAGCTATAAAATACAAAGAATTCGGACAAAGTCTCTAACCTATTCTGTATTGTCCTCAATGGTGACAATGACTTTGCTTTATTTCCACTTAAAATATCTGTTGCTGCATATAATTTAATCCCCAAATTTTGCAAATAATTTTTTGCGTAAGAGCCCACGGAGAGCTGTTCTCCAAGGAAACCAAATTTCCTCAGCAATATTTCGTTGGTTCTTAGCAGAATTATGTTTTGCTTCAGATGGTTGGACAGAAGGTAAGTTGAACATGAATCACTATATATTTTAATGAATCACATAATTTCACACTGGAAAGGATCTTGTTGAAGCCTAATCCCACCCTTTACAAGTGAAGAAACTAAGGCACAGAAAGTAAATAATCCACCTTCAATAAATCCCTTCTGCCAGTTAGCAGAACAGCTGGAATTCCCACACCAAACAATTGGTTTTTACATTTGCTTTCTTCTCACTTTCATCCTATTTTGCCATAGGCCAAAAGACATGTTTACTAGAGCAATATTAAATGTAACATTCCCTTTGTCTTGGAGTAGACTGAGTAAGGCCATAGCTTATGGTAGTGTGATGCCTAATTGTTCTGTTCCAAAGACACCTAGGCAAAGGTGAGTAAGAGCTTAAATCTAGATCTGTGTTGGCTGCCTTGTCTGGACAATGGGGCCGTTCTTTCTTCTCACAAAGGTGTCACCATCTGCTAGTTAAGACACAGTGGCAGGTGGGAAAGGGAGGGAGGGAAGATGCTGGATGCAGGACTGACTCTCCACCCTAATTCAAACAAAGCATTTTATAGGAAAGCAATAGACCTGCCACTAAAGATACACAGCAGATCAGAAAATGGGTGATAAATGCTGACAATCTCAAGATAGGTGCTATTTACCTTTCACTAAAAGTTTTCATTTTCTCTCTTCCACAAGGGCAACATTCCAGCAATTCTACACTCTACCCTGGATCATCTGTTTTTCCCGCTCTTGTGAATCATGCCCACAAGAATACCACAGTGTCATTTGCCCCATCTTTATTAAAAATAAATCTCTATTCTTCTACTTCCTCTAGCTCCCATCTCATATTATCTTAACAGGCTTATGCCCAATTACTACATCGAAAAAGCTCCAATCCAAATTCACCATCACGGAAGCCAGGATGGCTCAGTGGGTTAAGCGCTCACTTTGCAATGCTGGGGACCGAGGATCGAATCCCGGCCCCTGCCCGTGCAGACCCATGTGCTGAACTGAGGAGTTCCCCCAGTTCAGTTCTCTGTCTCTGTATCTCTCTCTCTCTCTCTCTCTCTCTCTCTCTCTCTGTCAAAAACAATAAAAAAAAAAAAACCAAAGTCACCATCACTAGACCCAATGCTCATTGATCAAATCCTAATCTTATTTGCCTGGTCCAACAGTGTTTAACACTTTTTCCTCCTTGATACATGAATCTTCTCCTCTGTTTCATTGCTAGAATAATATGCTTTCTGGTTTTCCTCCTAATGTTCCTGACCCCTCCCTTCTCACTCACTGTTGCTATTCTTTGTATCTGCCTAACCTGTATATATTGCTAGACCTCCAGAGCTCTGTCCTTGGGCCTCTTTTCTTTTCTACCTGCATTACTCTTTTGGTGATCACGTGCAATTTTATGACTTCCAGCAGGGCTAATAAACTCTTATCTCCCAAATCTGTACCTACAGCCTAGATTTCTATCCTGAAATACAGAGCGATATATCCAAATTCTTAACAAAGTCTTTTTCTTTTTTTTTTAAATCTAATATTTGGAACTAAATAATTTATTTTGGAAAGTTCTACATTGAGTTCTTGAAATTCCAACTCCTCCTACAACCTTCATTATGATTCTCTTATTCCAGTTAATAAGAGCAAAAGCTTAAACCTCATCCTGACTACATTCTTTCTACCCCCACATCCAAGTTGTGAGCAAAGTCTACTCAATTTATCTTCAAAACATACCAAAAATTCTACTACTCTTTACTCCTCAGCCAAAACTTCTTTCAAAACACCAGTATCCTTTGTCTGGTTAATTATAATAGCCTCCTGCTTCCACCTCCGACCCTACCCCCACCACAGTAATCTCTTCTGAATATGGCAATCAGGCAGAGCAAGAGTTAAAAAATAAGTCAATCGTATAACTGGTCAAAACTTTTCAAAGGCAAATATTTTTATTCTATGTTAAAGTCAAAGTCTTATGCCCCTATACAACACTGTATAATTTGCTACCACCGATCACCTGCCATATCCCTCTTATCTGGCTCCTCTCTTTCCTGTTCAACTGGCTGAGCAACCTGTTTCTCCAATATATGATGTAAGCTTTCACCTCAGGGCCTGTGCACTAGTTGTGTCTCTGCCTGAATGCTCTTCCTCAAGATATCCACATGGTTTACTCTAACACCTTCTGCAGGTCTTGACTCAAAAGTCACCTTACCTTCTCAGTGAAGTCTTTTCTGGCCATTCTATCTAAAATGTTATATATGCTTTTCACATTTCATATCCTGTCTATTTTTTTCTCCATAGCATCTACTACTCTCTAGCATATATTTTATCTATTTATCTTATTGTCTTGTCTTCAGCTAGAATATAAACTCCTTGAGATTACAAAATGTGGCTTGTGCTCTTTCTTAAACTTACAGTGGATGGGACTTAAAATTTTTTTTTTCTTTTTAATTTTGATTGAGAGAAGAGAGAAAGGGGAAGAGAGAGAGAGAGAGAAAGAGAGAGACAGAGAGAGAGAGAGAGAGAGAGAGAAGGGGGGAGGGCCCAGAACAGTCTCCATAGTTGTGCATCGGTAGTTGTGACACGATTTCATTCCACACAAGTGAATGTGGGGCCGCACAGGGTGGGAACAGAACAGGGGCCTCCCTCATGGTCGGTGAGAACCTTCACTTCTGTGCCATTCCCTTGGCTACAAGTTGAGCCACAGTTCAGCACATGGGGTTTGAACTGGCAGGGGCCAGGAATCAAACCCCAGACCTCATGATTGCGAGACAAACACTCAACTGCTAAGGTATCCTGGCATCTCCCCTATAGTAGATGGGACTTTTTATGCCCAAAAGCAGGGATATTCAATATGTTGGCTTCCCTAGGCCACACTGGAAGAACTGTCTTGAGCATCACTGACACTAATGATAGATGATGAGCTATATAAAAAAAACACAAAAAAACATTTCATAATGTTTTAAGAAAGTTTATGAATTTGTGTTGGGCCACATTCAAAGCCATCTGAGACCACATGCGGCCTGTGGGCAGTGGGTTGGACAAGCTTGCCCTAAAGGTTAGATATACTTTAATAACAGTGACTGAAAAGTTGTGGGATCTGCTCAAGGAGAGAAGAAAGGGAGATCTTATAAGGCAAATTTAATGGCAAAAACAAAAGGGAATAGGAAAATGAAAGAGAAAGGGGATAAAAAGAGCAAAGGGGGAAATAGAATGGGAACTTTATCTTCATAAGGAAAGATTCAATTACTTAGCAATTTATTTCTTTGATACAGCAAAAGTAAAATTCATTCCAGTTCTGAGTCAAATTATAAAAAAGCAGAGAAAAATTAACAGGGACTTTATTTACTGAAACCTCAATGTGAACTAATGCCAAAAGTAAAGATCAATTATTAAATTCCATGACTGAGGACACAATTCTTTGTTTAAATACCATTAAGAAAATGAAAAGCAAATTTATTCCGCCCCCCCCCCCCGCAAACATTTCCTCCTTAAAAAAAAAAAATATCATGTGTCCCATAAGCTATTGTATCTTCTACACAAAACAACAAGAGTAAAACCAGGTAGGAAGTTCAGACACAGTCACAAACTTGCACCTGGGAGTTTTTTGTTACTAGCTGCTCTTCTTGCTAACAAGAGACACTATTTTAGACATTAGCACCTTGAAGAGTGATATCTTAGCAAAACCATTTTTCACTGTTTATTTTTTTATTACTGTTATTTCAAGGGTCATAAACACTATACTTTTCCAGCACTGGAGTGAAACACTATTAGATCTTTCAAATGCTTAATTTAATGAATTCAATTTACAAATATACTTTCTTAATACAATGCTTTTTTTGTTTGTTTTTTATTGCTTTTGACAGAGAGACAGTGACAGAGACAGAGAGAAGGGGGAGGGCCCAGAACAGTCTCCATAGTTGCACATCATTGGTTTTTCCACATAGTTTCATTCCACAGGTGGGTGGGGCTGCACAGGACAGGAACGGGGCCGGGGTCTCACCCCAGTGAGAACCGAACTGGGGGAACTCCCCACTTCAACATATGGGTCCGCACAGGACAGGTCCTTGGTCCCCAGGGCTGCAAAGTGAGCACTTAACCCACTGAGCCATCCCAGCTTCCCATACAATGCTTTTTAACATATACAATTTTTAAATCCTATAGTAAGCCAAATGCAAAGATATATACTAAATTCAACATGCTTTTTAACCCTATGGAAAAGTACATGAACTAAATTCAAGGATAAAAGAAAACAACAATGAC
>PVKE010044590.1:0-12943 GCA_004027555.1 Craseonycteris thonglongyai | reverse complement strand
GGCAGTACTACCCAACTCTTTCTATGAAGCTAATATCTCCCTAATACCAAAACCTGGGAAAGACAATACCAAAAAGGAAAACTATAGGCCAATCTCACTGATGAACACTGATGCAAAAATCTTAAATAAAATTTTAGCTAACAGAATACAACAATGCATTAAAAAAATTATTCACCATGACCAAGTGGGATTTATCCCAGGGGCACAAGGATGATTCGACATACGCAAATCAATCAATGTAATCCAGCACATAAACCAAACAAAGGATAAAAACCACATGATTATCTCAATCGATGCAGAAAAAGCATTCAACAAGATACAACACCTATTTATGATAAAAACACTGAATAAAATGGGAATTGAAGGAAAATATCTCAACATAATAAAGGCCATATATGACAAACCCTCAGCAAATATTATACTGAATGGGGAAAAGCTGAAGCCTATTTTCCTAAAATCAGGAACAAGACAGGGATGCCCACTGTCACCACTGCTGTTCAACACAGTTCTGGAAGTTCTAGCCAGAGCAATCAGACAAGAGAAAGGAATAAAAGGTATTAGAATCGGGAGAGAAGAAGTTAAACTGTCACTCTTTGCAGATGACATGATCCTGTATGTAGAAAACTCTAAAGACTCTATCAGAAATCTATTACAAATAATAGACAAATACAGTAAAGTTGCAGGCTACAAAATCAATGTCCCAAAATCAACTGCATTTTTGTACGCCAACAATGAAACCTCAGAAAGAGAGATGAGAAGATCCATTCCCTTTGCCATTGCAAACAAAAAAATGAAATACCTAGGAATAAATCTAACAAAGAACGTGAAGGACTTATACACTGAAAACTATAAGACACTCTTAAAAGAAATTAAAGAGGACACAAAGAAATGGAAAAACATTCCATGTTTGTGGATTGGAAGAATTAACATAGTTAAAATGGCCATACTCCCCAAAGCAATATACAGATTCAATGTCATTCCCATCAAAATCCCACTGTCATTCTTTCAGGAAATAGATTTAAAAAATCATCAAATTTGTATGGAACCACAAAAGACCACGAACCGCAAAAGCTATCCTAAGAAAGAAGGATAAAGCTGGGGGCATCTCACTGCCTGACTTTTATCTGTACTACAAAGCCTCATTAATCAAAACAGCTTGGTACTGGCAGAAAAACAGGCACACGAACCAATGGAATAGAATTGAAAACCCAGAAATAAACCCACAAATTTATGGACAGATTATTTTTGATAAAGGATCAAAAAATATACAGTGGGGAAAAGAAAGCCTCTTCAGTAAATGGTGCTGGGAAAACTGGAAAACCACATGCAAAAGGCTGAATGTGTACTGTGATCTCTCACCATATACCAAAATTAACTCAAAATGGATTAAAGCCCTCCAAATAAGAAAGGAAACAATAAATTGCATAGAAGAAAACATTGGCACTAAACTTATGGACCTGGGATTCAGGAAGGACTTTATGAATCTGACCTCAATGGCAAGGGAAGTAAAAGCACAAATAAACAAATGGAACCTTATCAAGCTAAAAAACTTCTGTGCTGCAAAGGAAATCATCAACAAAGCAAAGAGGCAACCAACCAACTGGGAGAAAATATTTGCAAACAATGCCTCTGATAAGGGGCTAATATAAAAAATATATAAAGAACTTGTACAACTGAACAAGAAAAAAACAGGCAATCCAATTAAAAAATGGGCAGATGACCTTAACAGACACTTCTCTCAGGAAGACACACATATGGCCAACAGATATATGAAAAAATGCTCCACATCCCTAGCAATTAGGGAGATGCAAATAAAAACCACAATGAGATAGCATCTTACACCTGTTAGAATGGCCATAATCAACAAGACAAGGGATAAGAAGTGCTGGAGAGGCTGTGGAGAAAAAGGAACCCTCATACACTGCTGGTGGGAATGTAAACTGGTACAACCACTATGGAAGGCTGTACAGAGATTCCTCAAAAAATTACAAATGGAATTGCCATTTGGCCCAGCCATCCCTCTACTGGGCATCTACCCAAAAAACTTGAAAACCTTAATCTTTAAAGATGTTTGTACCCACATATTCATCGCAACACTGTTCACAGTGGCCAGAACATAACAACCAAATGCCCTTCGATAGACGACTGGATAAAGAAGATGTGGTACATTTACACAATGTAATACTACTCAGCGATAAGAAATGATAAATTACAGTCATTTCTGGCAATACGGATGGACTTAGAGACCATCTTATTAAGCGAAGTAAGTAAAACTGAAAGAGTCAGGAAATATATGGCCTCACTTATAGATGGAGTATAAAACTGAAAGTAACAAAGACACTGAGACCTATGGACACACTCAATAGCTTGGTGATTGCTTGAGGGAAGGGGAGGAGAGGGGAGGGAGAGTGGGAGGGGAGGCGGGAGAGGACACCAGCATTATGGACACACTCAATGGTTTGGTGGTTACCAGGAAAGCGGGGAGGAGGGAAGAGAGAGTTGTGGGGGGAGGTGGGAGTGGGCACCAGATATAAGGTGATGGAAGTGGAACTGATACTGAGTGATGGGCACATAATACGATGCATGAATGATGTGATGTGGACTTGTACATCTGTAAACTATCTAATTGTTACCAATCAATGTAACCTCATTAAATTTAACAATAAAGAAAAAGAAAAAAAAGAAACCCACCTGGCACTATATATATAGTAATACCAAACCTTTTCTAAATGGAACCTTCATTCTACCTTCCTTTCTACTGTGTAACATTTCTGATTACACAGTTTGCTGGTAACTAGTGATATTATATAAGACAGAATTCTAGAGCTTATGCCCAGGATGCATGTGGTGTTTGTTATGAGAGAACAATATTTTTCTACTTTAGAGGGATTCCAGTACTAGCAAAATATTCCCTCAGGAGGAAATTTTGCCTTTAGGTCTCCATAGTTGTACATCATCAGTTTTCTACATAGTTTTGTTCCACACAAATAGGTGGGGGCTGTGCAGGGCAGAAACTGGGTTGGGGGCCTCCTGCATGGGAGGAACACCCCCTCGAGCCAGAAGGGTCAAACTGGGGTTGGAGAACCGAACTGGGGGCCTCCTGCATAGGAAGCACACCTCAGTTCAGTATATGGGTCTGCAGGGACTGGGGCGAGGATTTGATCCTCGGTCCCCGGGGGCTGCAAAGTGAGCATTTAACCCAATAAGCCATCCCAGCTTCCCCACTTTTTTTATTCTAAAAGATAAAAATATAATTACCATATGATCCAGAAATTCCACTTCTGAGTATATACCTAAAAGGACTGAACACCCATATTCAAAGCAGCATTATTCACAATCGCCAAAAGATGGAAACAAATGAAATGTGTATCCGTGAATGAATGGATAAACAAGCTGTGGTATATAAATACAAGGGAACATTATTCAGCCTGAAAAAGGAAGGAAAATCTGATACATAAGAAAACATGTGAATGAACCTTGAAGATATGTCAAGTGAAACAAGCCAGGCATGAAAGACAAAGATCATATGATTACACTTACAAGAGATATTCATAGTCAAATTCAGAGACATAAGTAGAATGGTGGTTGCAGGGGCTGGAAATGGGGAGTTATTATTTAATGATATGGAGTTTCAGTTTGGGATGGTGTGAAAGTTCCAATGATAGATGGTAGTAATAGCTGAATAAATCTGTATGCCACTAAACTATATACTTAAAATGATTAATTTTATATTATAAAAAAATAAAATATACCATAAAAAAATAAAAATATGTCTGGTGTTTGCATGCATGACAACTTATTTCTAATAAATAAGAAAGTAGTCAAAATCTGGTAAATTACTGAAAAGAGGTTTAAACACATGACTAGAGACATCTAGAACAGCTTTCGTATGCACAGATGCATGTGAGTATTTTGATCTAAGGTAGAACCTAGGGCTTCAAGTCACTGGTGAAGATCTACTGGAGTTGGCATAGGGCAGTGATTCTCAAAAAGGATGGTGCCACTCCCTGAACAGTGTGATGGAAATGTATAGAGGCATATTTGGTTGTTGAAGTGGTTGGGTGTATTATTGCGATATACAAAACAACTCCATCAACGAAGCATTGTATTGTGTTCTGCACAAAAGTTCTTAATCTGTGTCTAGAACCAATTCCCATATAAACGCAGACTTTTCCCCATAGCTTTAATACAGTGGCATGCAACCCTTTTGGCTTCCCTGGGCCACACTGGAAGAAGAAGAATTGTCTTGGGTCACACATATACACTAACAATAGCCAACGAGCTTAAAAGAAATTGCAAAGAAATCTCATAATGTTTTAAGAAAGTTTATGAATTTCTGTTGGGCCACATTCAAAGCTGTCCTGGGCCGCATGGCCACAGGTTGGACAAACTTGCTATATACTGAATTTTCCCAAGAATGTAACAACTACTACAGCATGAATGAAGAATGTAGCTTTACCATTTAGAAATTTCAGAAAAGATGATCCTCATTTCAGACAATCACATTTTCAGTGGCACACCTATTGCAATTAGCATGTGTAGGAAACTTAGCAAACTACAAATAATTCTACATATAGAAATAAGTATCTGTATTTTATAATAACTTGTAGCTGTAGCTGAGCATTTACATATGAAAAAACATACATTACTTTTTAAATTTCTCTTACTACATTATTAGAGTTAGGGTGTTATACTGATTGGTTTTTAAATAAGTACATAAAGATAGGTTATTATCTACAAATTCTGCTATATTATTGGGTACATTAAAATTGTTACAAAAGGGGACATTCGATCTGATAAGGATGGGAATCATTGCTCTTTCTAGGGCAAGTGAAATATGGGCCTCTTTTCCTCTGTCAAACACAAGACTCCATCTTCAATTCAGAAGCCCAGGCCTCGATCTCAAGGACAGAAAAGAGAAGCTAAATCCACATACCTCTTGCTAGTCATTGCAGACATTTCCCACAGAATGCCAAGCTTTCCAAGGAAGTACTTTCTCCTCTTCTTTCCAACCAAGTACAGTATTCAGAGGCAGGATGGCCACCAGTCAGAGATACGGAATGACAAAGGTCATCTTGAAATGAGCTGGAAGGTTGGTCAAAGATACCTCTAAGTTTCTTTCTAACTCTAAGAATTCTATGAAACTGCCAAGGGTTCTCAAATAACTTTAGGTTATGAAACATCCCAGTAAACAGCAATCCATTAACACACTCATACTCAGTGACTGTTTATAATGATGTCATATACCTTATCAGCTCTCACAGGTAACATAATACCTCAGGTGATATACCGCAATGGTGACGATAAATCTGTCATGACAACCTTTATAGACAATGTCAACTTATAAACCTGAAAACTAAAAATTAAAGAGTACCTGAAACCTGCTTGGGGAACTGTAGCAAATCACTTTTAAGAACCATAGGTATATATTTTATAGAGCATTATTTGTAGAAAAGGATTTATTTTCCTCCTTAACAATGATACTAGTAATAATGGGAGAAAAAAAACCTGAAAATAACTTTATATGTATTACTGTCAGAACTTCCACATGGCTTAAAAGGACTAAAACTAAACTATAATATGCAAAATTACAGAAAATTAGAATGAAAACTCAATCTTAGTAATAATAAAGTCAACCCAGAATACTAAATTAGTATCAATATGCATATATTCACAATGAATATATATTATCTGTAAGATTCTTGACTTCCTCCAACAGTGCTCTATACAAAATCATTTATAGGCAAACAAATGTAAAATATATCTCTACTAATTTTATGCCTGTAAGAATAACGTACCAATCTATTTCGCACAAAGAAAAATTATCTAAATAGCACTATGCACATTTTAAAAACTATTCTGGAAGTTCTGTTTTTCCCAATGAGCAAGTCATTATCCAACTCCACCCTCTGAAAGATTTTCATTTCTATGATCATGCTTTTATCACAATTACTTATTTCTACCTGTTTCTCACGTAAGCAATATAGGTCCACCCTAGCTCCCCAGAGCAAAAGCTAAATATTTCCATTTTTACCTGTTTAGTGCCTGCCTAGCATGTTTAGTGAATAGGAGTCAGCACCATGTTTTTGTTAATGCATAAAAATAACTACTTTTATAGTTCTTACTATGTGAGAAGTAATATGCTAGGCATGTCACATTTATTTTTTTCTATCAATCTTAAGCATTGTGTCATTACCATGTTATATTATAAATAGTAAAACTGAGGCTTAGCAAACATTAAACAAGGTGCCCATGGTCTCACCACCTATAATCAGATATCCAAGAGTCACAAGTTTTAAAGACTGATTTTCCTTTTTAAGATTTATTTTATTGTTTTTGACAGAGAGAAAGAGACAGAGACAGAGAGAACGGGGAGGGCTCAGAGCAGTTTCCATAGTCGTATGTCATCAGTTCTCGACAAAGTTTCACTCCACACAGGTGGGCATGGGCAGGTCACTCAGGGTAGAAACGGAGCAGGGAACCTCCAACATGGGAGGCATGTCCCTGAGAGCCAGGGGGCCTCCCATACGGGAAGCACTTCCCAGACGGGAGCCAAATTGGAGCCTAACACATGGGAAGCACATCCCAGTTCAGAACGTGGGTCCACATGGGCTGGGACCAGCATTCAGTCCTCCGACCCTGGGGCTGCAAGGCAAGTGCTCAACCCATTGAGCCATTCTGGCATCCCCAGAGTCACAGGTTTTATATTAATTTACCTTCTCTTTCTTTAATTCTCAGTAAAATTCAAAATAATGAAGGTCAACAGGTATAACACTATCCAAATGGTACAGTAACTGTTATGGAGTTATTTACATATTTACTTTAATATTTGATTATATGTATGATTCTATTTTACATCCAAATCAGGAAAAAAAATTAGTTATGAGATTCCCAAATAGCATTTGTTCTTTTGGAATAGATAATATGACCTGCTTAATGGGACTCTCATTCTTAAAAAGTACTATAGTGAAAAAACACTGCAGTTATAGAATAATTTAGCTATTAATAATAGAATCAACTAGTAATAAAATATTTGAAAGAAAAAGTAAAAATAAATGCATGACCTATTCAAATCCAGAAGAGACAGAAAAATTGCTCTGACAAAACTATTAAAGCAAACTGAAAATTAAAGATTGTCATTAGAAAGAATTTATCAAGTATCTCCTACCATTTAAATTACTAAGATATTATATGAAGTATTTATATTGCATATAAACATAGTTTTATTTTTATACAGAATAGTGCACTAACTTGCATAGTCACCTTTTCCATTAGCAGATTCATGATTGAATGTAACCAGCACTTTAAATGACAGAAAGAGAACAAATAAAAGCGACTCTAATGCAACAGATCTGTAGATGTGATGTGAGATTTGTGAAAAGACAGAATCACTCAGCAAGAAAGGACTTGTAAAGGTCATCTTAGTAGCTCTGTTAGCCTTTGGGAGCAGTATAAGACTACGCCATTACTGAAAGGAAACTGTTATTTTTAGACTTTAGAGGGGAGGAAAAAATCCAACTTCCTCTGTAGTCATTCCAGAGATAAACAATATTTAGAATCATAAAATTCCTATTTATACTCAATACAAATCCTCAAATAGTCCAGGTTAAATCCATTTCTTTCTGTTTGGTCTCTGTGGACTATGCCAAACAGTTGATGATTACAAATACATCTTCACATATAATCTTCAACTTTCTCTTTTTTGAGAAACAAACACACTATCGTTAGCTTTTCTCATAAGCTTTATTTTCTAATCTGTTATAAATCCTTTTCTCTGATGCCTCTCCATTACTCTTATTAGGCCAAGCGAAGAAGTAGGTGGTACTCTAATGCTTTGAAATGTCAACCAGCTATTATTAAATCATCATTCTTGCTTTTCCAATTGTTCGTATTTTTGTAAAGTTATCTAATGAAAGCTGAAAAATCATGGAGAATGTTAAAGAAGAGGAAGTGGGAAAATCAGGTAAGCATAAAATCAATTTCTGACAATTTTGAAGACACCTCATTAAATTGTGAACAGTCAAGAAATTACTAGCATGAGGAAGTAACACAGGTTCATTTAAAAAGGTCAGTCTGGTTTTGATTTAAGATTATTAGACAGAGAAAAAGGCATGACTATACCTGACACCTAAAGTAGTAGCTTAATTTCACAGAGGCTTTAACAATATGCCCCGTAATATTCTTATGCTCAACAAGAATACAAAGCTAGAACTCTAGTTCATTTAAGGGGTTTTGTGCCTGGTACCTATTTTTAAAATGTTGACTAATGAAAAATGGGTGAATAATGTACTATAAAATGCACACTTTAATCAAGAGTGGAAAAAGATATTAGGAAAACCACTATATATATATATATATATATATTTCACATATATATATATAACAAGTCAATAATAATGAACCAGAACAAATTATCTTTGGATATGTTCAAATGGATATAAAATACAGAACTTAGACACAAAATGTCCATTTCTCAATATATGTTACTGTCTTGTACTAAATAGTTAATGAAGTTTAGTGGAATAGAATTAAAGTGTCAACAGTGAAGAGTTTGCTAAATACAAAACAGAGTGATGAAGAATCTACCCTAACAGACTATTACTGGAGGACATGTAGAGATCAAGCAAGGTCTAAGTATTTGCTGTTGTACAAATATATCTGGGTTTTGCTAATAGGGTGTGCCCACCCCTAGAAGGGCTATTAGGATGCAAAGGTATCTGGGGGTAAAGTGATAAAGACGATCACCTAACTAAAAAGAGTGAGGGGATTCTAGGGTAGGGATCATTCTATACTCCAAACATCTAAAACACTTTCAGATGCTCTATAAAAGAACTCACACATACACATCCAGAGGAAAATGAATACAAGGACCACAGAGACAAATACAACTGAAATGTGTCAGCCTCCCTCGGGTGGTCTCAGCAAGTCAGCTCTGGTCTCCCTTGAAGCTGTAGTCAGTACTTGGACACAATCCCAAAAGTAAATCCAACTTTACAAATTACTACCTTTTAAAGTTTAAGGAAGATTTTATAGAATGACAAGGAATAAAATTTACATCACATCATGCATACAAGAAACCTAATACTAGTACTCACATATATCCATTCTTCCTTCCCCCATTTCTCTTCACTGAAAGTCACCTCAACTCTCTTCTATTCTCTTCTTACATGGTGTCTCAAAAAATGATCAACCATGCTCAGCCACATCAAATCTTAGTATGTGGCTGAACAAGGACCATTCATTATTTCTCCTAGGTATTTTAAAGATTTATTTTTATTGTTTTTGACAGAGAGAGATACAGAGACAGAAAGAAAGGGGAGGGCCCAGAACAATCTCCATAGTTTCACATCATCGGTTTTTCCACATAGTTTCACTCCACAGATGGGCTTGGGGCTGCACAGGGCAGGAACTGGGCCAGGCAGGGTCTCACCCCGATGAGAACTGGACTGGGGGCACTCCCAGTTCGGCATAGGAGTCCGCACGGGCCGGGGCCAGGATTTGATCCTCGGTCCTCGGGGTTGCAAAGTGAGCGCTTAACCCATCCTGGCTTCCCCTCTCCTAGGTAATTTAAACATCTCTTTCCCAATCTCTAGAATCTGTTCAAAGTATTCCTTCAACCCAAAAAGAGTTTCTTTCTAGGTGAAAGGATTTGCCACTGCTACTGAAATGGTAGCTCCAAATGCAAAAACTCTTTGAAAACATGAAAATGAAGAGAATTCCACTGATTTTGCTTGTGCAGTACCAATTCTTAAAAAACCATATAGCATACGTCTTTTTCTGCTGTGATACTGTATTAACTTGGGTACATAGGTGTATACCCTCTCAGTTTGAGACGTAAGAGAAATGTATCTGTGATTTCCAGTCAAGCTGGCAAAGTAGATAGATGCTGTGCTTGCCTCCTCTCATGACCACATCAAATTACAACTAAACAACAGAACAACCATAATTGAGACTCTCCAGAAGTCTAGCTAAACCAAAGTTCTACAACTATGGACATACAAAAGAAGCTAGCTTGAGACTGGTAGGAAGGGCAGAGCTGTGGAACAGACAGGTCCCACACCGATATGTGGCAGTTAAATATCTCATCTACGGAGGTCCCCCAAGAATTAAGGGGAACCAGTCCCATACCAGGCTTCCTAGCTCACGGTTCCCATGCTGGGAAGAGAAGTCCTCACAACTTTTGGCTGTGAAAACCAGCACAAATTGTGGCTGAGTGAGATGAGGGCAGAAGGAGTCCCAGGAGCTCCATTTAAAGGGACAATACATGAACTTATTTGATAATGGACACACTTGTTCTGAGTGTCAGGGACATACAGGAAGGAAATGAATTGTCTGGCTTCAGGGTGAGAGCTGGAGAGGTAGCTTTCTCCCAGACATAAGTGCTAGCACAAGCCATCATTTCACTGTCGAGCTCTCCATCCTCCAGGCATGCAGATACAGTCGGCTCCAAATCTGAGTTTCCATTGACCTAGACAATACCATCTGTCTGCCCCACCCTGGTGATTTCCTGAAACCCCGCCCCAACCATATTTCAAACATACCCAAGCCCCTTCCAGTGGCTTTTCCATATAAACTCAGCCTATCTTGGCTAGTGCTTTGAACTTTCCTAAATCCTCTCAAGTGTTCACAAAATCCAAAACAGCAGCATCTGCTTTTAGCACCGCCTGTACCTCTTGCTGAGTAGCCCCAAGCCCTGCACTAGTAACAGCTAGCCTCACTTCCCAGAATGGCCTTTCAAGGCACCTCTAAGCATGAGTGGCAGCCATCTGTGAATTGCCTTGTGGCTTGTGCCAGATGGCCTTGGGCAGGGCACAGGCTGCAGCTGAACTTGGCTGCTATGATGCCAATCCCAGGAGGCCCTAGGACTGGCACACCCAGTGCCCAGCTTTGGAAAAAAAAAACAGAGCACCACCTGGCCACCTCCAAGGACACCACACCCAAAGAGCAGACTGGGAAGGCACCAGAGCTCTGCTTAAGCAAATCCTACTCCATAGGATCAGCCCCTGCACTGCAGTTTTTCTACCATAGTTACAGCCAGTCCTCACAACGAATCAGCCTAAGAGGCTCAATATCTCTCACTGTTGTGCAAGTAGTCATCAAGGCTCAACTACAACAGATGGGATGACATAAGATATACACACACGTGGAGTACATGGCTTAGGTGACTAGAGAGATGGCACCACTGGGTTCCACAGGACATCTACTATATGAGACATCTACTAAGACTGGGAGACATAGTAGCTCTACTTAGAACATAGAAACAAACACAGGGAGGCAGCCAAAATGGGAATACAGAGAAACATATCCCAAATAAAAGAACAAAGCTCCAGGAAAAGAACTAAACAAAATGGAAACAAACAATCAACCAGACACAGAGTTCAAAACACTTCCTATAAGGATGTTCACTGATCTCAAGGAGAATTTCAGTGAAGAGACAGAAAACACATAAATGGAGATCAAGAACAAAAAAAAAGAACCAGTCAGAAATAAAGAATACAATAACTGAAATGAAGAACACATTAAGGGAATCAACCGTAGATATGATGAAGCAGAAGATCGAATCAGCAATTTAGAAGATAAATTAGCAGAAAACAGAATAGCAAAAAGAAAAACAAAAAACAAACAAAAATGTTGATAGTTTAAGGGGCCTCTGGCACAACGTCAAATGTACCAACATTTAGATCAGAGGGCGGGGGTGGCGAAGCTATGGCACGCATGCCCAAAGTGGCACGCGGAGCAATTATTTCGGCACGCAGAGCTGTGAATACCATTTAAAAAATTATTGTTTATGCTCTTATAGACATAAAAATAATAGATACCTCTATCTCACTCGATGGGTTGGCACGCGAGTTGAGCGAGTGTACTCTTATTTCATAAACTTTGGCACTCAATCGCCAAAAGGCTCGCCACCCCTGTATGGGTACCAGAAGAAGAGAGAGCTCAAGGAATTGAAAACCCATTTGAAGAAATCGTGACAGAAAATTTCCCTAACCTGGCAAAGGTAATAGACATATAAGACCAAGAAGCACAAAGAGTCCCAAACAAGATGAACCCAAAGAGGCACACATGCAGACACATCATGATTAAAATTCAAAAGGTTGGGAAAGCTGGGATGGCTCAGCAGGGTCAGCGCTCACTTTGAAGCCCTGAGGACCGAGGATAGAATCCCGGCTCCAGACCAGGGGGACCCACATGCTGAACTGGGGTGTGCTTCCTGAATGCGGTGAGGGCCCCAGTTCAGTTCAAAAAAAAAAAAAGCAAAATGTTAAAGCAGTGAGAGAATAGTAATTAGTTAACTACAAAGGAGATCCCATAAGATTGTCAGCTGATTTCTCAACAGAAACTTTGCAGACCAGAAGGGATTGGCATCCTATCATTTAGAATCAAAGGACAGATAAAGAGTTTCCCAGACAGGAAAAAGCTAAAGGAGTTCATTACCATGAAACCAGAATTATAAGGAATCTTGGACTTTTTCAAGACTAAATAAATAAATAAATAAATAAATAAATAAATGATAGAAATAACTACAAAGTGAATAAAAGGTCAATAATTACATACCTATCACCAATTACTTTCAACATAAATTGGATTAAATGCTCCAATCAGAAAACAGGGTGGCTGAATGGATTAGAAAACAAGATCCTTACGTGTTGCCTACAAGAGACTCACTTCATATCAAAAGACACATATAGACTGAAAGTAAAGGGATATGGAAAAGATTTTTCATGAAAATGGAAACAAACAAAAAAGCTGGGGTAGCAATACTTATACCAAAAATAAAAAACAAAAAACCCCACAAAAAAAACAAGACTTAAACAAAGGCTATAACAAGAGGTAAAAAAAGGATCCAGTAATCCCACTTCTAGGTATTTATCCATAGAAACACAAAAGCACAAAAGGGTACTTTGAGAGTACATGTGCATCCATATGTTCATTGCAGCAT
>PVKE010044589.1:0-12945 GCA_004027555.1 Craseonycteris thonglongyai | reverse complement strand
GCACTTGTTATCCCTTGTCTTGTTGATTATAGCCATTCTAACAGGTGTAAGATGGTATCTCATTGTGGTTTTTATTTGCATCTCCCTAATTGCTAGTGATGTGGAGCATTTTTTCATATATCTGTTGGGGGGGGCCCACTATTTAATCCACTACAATTATATTTCCTAAATAGCCTGCCTTGAGGAAATATTAAGGTGTTCAATAATTGTAGGCTATAGCAAATATTTAAAAATATTATACTTGTAATTTCTTTTTTAACACTGTTTTCTTTTCTTTTTTTTAAAATGTATTGTTAAATTTGATGAGGTTACATTGGTTGGTAACAATTAGATAGTTTACAGATGTACAAGTCCACATCACATCATTCATGCATCGTATTATGTGCCCATCACTCAGTATCAGTTCCCCTTCCATCACCTTATATCTAGTGCCCACTCCCACCTTCCCCCACAACTGTCCCCCCCTCCTCCCCCCCTCCTGGTAACCACCAAACCATTGAGTGTGTCCATAATGCCGGTGCCCTCTCCCACCTCCCTTCCCACTCTCCCTCCCCCCTCCTCCCCCTCCCTCCGGCAATCACCAAGTTATTGAGTGTGTCCATAGGTCTCTGTGTCTTTGTTACTTTCACTTTTATATTCCACCTATAAGTGAGCTCATATGTTTCCTGATTCTTTCAGTCTGACTTATTTCGCTTAATAAGATGGTCTCTAGGTTCATCCATGTTACCACAAATGACTGTAATTTATCATTTCTCATCGCTGAGTAGTATTCCATTGTTAGCACTGTTTTCATCTGTTTGACGGCGTGTCTCATGGATCAGAGAACATAAGAATGTGTTAGACTTTCCTGTTATCTCAAGTGCAAACTGTGTTAGGTGGTTTTGATTACTTGCTGCATACACTTGTAACTTTTAAAATGTCGAGTGATTCCAACGCGTTCCTGGTCAGCGACTGGGAAAGCTCTTTTCACTCCTCCACATTCAAAAGCCGGGCTTGAGGCCTGGGCCCAGGTTTCCCAGCGGCGGGCTGGTCTCCCGTGTGTCTGAGCTGCAGCTCCTTCCCGGGCAGAGGAGCTGATCACGTGGCTGTTGGGAGGACAAAGCACCACGTGAGTCCCTTTGTGAACTTAAGAGTGCTGTATGCAAACATAGGCAAAGGAGCTGGATGCTGGGAGAGGAAGCGGGGACGTGTGAAGTGGGTCACTTTTAGGGGGTATGCTACAAATCGTTCTGAGTCCCTGAAACCACCCAGGTTTGTATTATGCAACTTGAGTGAAACACTTTTAGAAAGTAGCAACTAGCTTTGAGTTAGGAGGGTGTCTTCATAAACAACATACGTAAGCATGTACTGGTATCTAAAAACATCTAATGGCAAGATGTTAGCCAATGGAAAGACTATGTCCTACGCGGTCAGTCTGTGGCACTTGTGGCCTCAGAAACAGCACTACATAGAGAAAACTAGGTTGATTTGGCCACCTGCTCTATGCTTTCCATCGTTTAGCACCCAGAGCCTGTCGTCTCGTGAGAGATCAGCGGTTTCTGGAAGCATGACAGACTTAAGGGAGGAAGGCTTTGTTGGATAAACATATTGGGCTGCAAGGTTCTTAATCACTGCCAAACACACCCCAGAAAAATTTTAATACATAGAGATCATCTTTAAATTAAAGTGCGAAGATGATTTTCAAAGCTATTGGTTGTAAAAGGAGTGTCTCAGCTGTTAAAAAAACCCAAAAACTTGTGAGTCACTATTTTACAAACGTTAAGTATTCTTTGTAGACAGGAACTGTCTGTTAAAGTAATATTTGACATCTACTGAATCAAAAATACTTAACAGTGAAAGGCTGACATCTGTTTACTATATAAAGAAAAGGTGCTATGTATTTTTACTAGAAGAATTTTCCTTTAATAAGGCAGCCAAAGTTGTCCACACACACCGAACCAATTTATAGCCAGAGTCTGCTGAATACCGACATAGCATCACGAGTGCTTAGCAAGCCCCTTTTTCCTGATTGGATATGGAATTTCTATAGGAACTATGTTTGTCATTTTTTTTTTTCCCCCCTAGGGAAAGGACATTATAACAATAAAAAGGCCTGGGTTAATTATTAATTTGATAAGCTTCAATTTTTTTCAAAGCTCTCAACTTTGATTTCATTATACTGGAGGTTGATCTTCTTTATTTAAGAAGATTAAGCGGCATCTGAGCTCTTTTTATATTTTCAGTCAATTTAAGGAGTAGCAAACAAAGTGTATGTTTGGCCAAATCCACCTGCAGTCCAAGTCACTGCAATTAGGAGGAGACCAGACAGAAGGCGCTCGGCTTGGCGAGGCGTTGACATCTGTGTATAATCTCACGCAGGTGCTGCTTCCTGCGCTCTGGAAAAGCCCTCCGCACAAAACAGGCCAGCGAGCCACACCTGGGTTTAAGCAGAACATCTGGACCTGCTCTTAGCCTCTCACGCACGTCTTCAGATCTTCCCTGAACAAATGACGCCTTAGTGCAAGTCTGACACCAGAGATTTGTAAGCCTGACATGCCCTCCTGCCAAACCCAGTCTGATACAAAACACACCTAGCCCTCCTGAATCAAATACAATACAGATATTATACCCTGGTCATATATTTCAATTAGTCAGGCCTCAAGTAATTTATGGAGGTTATTGCCACCAGTAGCAATAGTTTTCATAATGGCATTAACAGGTAAACAGGGCGCTTTGGGGAAGGTTGAAGTCCAAGGTCTATTAAATATCCTAGCCGTCCCTGGTCATATGGGTTCTTTGTTTTCTAGTCGTATGACCATTGACTGGGAAAGTCCTGAAAATTAAATATGTGTGTGGATATAATGAGTGGAATACCAATTTTTTAAAAAAGATGTGTTTTATTGTCTTAGAGAAGGTGTGAGAGAGACAAAGAGAAGAGACAGAGAGAAGCGGGGAGGGCCCAGAGCAGTCTCCATAGTTGTACATTATTAGTTGTGATGTGGTTTCCCTCTACACAGGTGGGTGTGGGGCCATGTGGGGTGGGAACCAAATCAGGGGACTTCCACATGGGAGGTGAGAAGCATTGCCACAGAGCCATCTCGGCAGTTACTAGTTGCTCCACAGCCAAGTAAATGGGGTGGTGCAGGCCGGGGCTGAGAATCAAACCCCAGAACTCACGATTGCAAGGCACGCACTCAACTGCCAACCTATCCCAGAATCCTGGAATGTCGATTTTAACAGGTCTCAGTTTCCTTAAAAAGTCCTGAATGTCTAATTTTTACTTAATGGGGCCATTTATACTCAGATATACAATTCTGGGAGAATTTTTGTAATTATTTAACAACTGTGCATACTCTGGGCCTAGGCTTATGTTGAAATAACTAAGCTTACAAGTGATCCAGCAAATTCCCATTGTAATCTTTGTGGCCTTGTACACAGCCTTTCAGTGAGTGCTTTTGTGGAATTTTGGCATTCTGGCCCAGGTTGGATGCCAGGGTGTAAGAATGGTCAGCATGGAGTATGAATGGCATGGGGTAGGTATACTTTCTCTGGCTCCCATAAAGTGTGCAGGGATGATGGGAATTGTATGGAGGAGATCGTTAGTATATGTGTACATTCTAGGTAAACACACGTAAATATATCTTCCAGTGTTAACGTTTTGAATTGCTAACCAGTTCACAACAGTGAATGTATTGCACTTGCAATGCTATTATGTTTACTGGCTGACTTCCTTGGATTCTGAGGTATTAGTCAAGTTCACTATCTCTGAGGAGGCTTAAGGGTAAAAGGGGTGTTGAGGATTGAGAGTGCTGTGGGATGGAGGGAGTGATGGAGGAGGAGGAGCACAGAGAGCACCTGTCACTCAGACCAAAGGGCAGGCTCTGGACTGTTCAGAAAGCAGTTTTGACTCTAAGGGGTATGGTTAGTTTAGCAGGTAGCTCTGAAGAACCAAATGATACCTTAAGTTCCTGAAGGATCCGGATTGAGAGAGACTTGCCAGGGCACCCTTTGGAGTTCAGGGTACAGGGTTCAGGGCAGTTCCCAAGGCTCCCCAGGTAGGGCTGATGGGAAGTCCTCCTCCATGAGCAGGTATGTCTGCCCTGACTTGGTAGGGATATAATTTGCCACTGATTCAAACTCCAGTGCCCGTTGGCAATGGAGCCCAGTCATTCAAATAACGAAGCACTTGATCTCCAAACGTCTCTGTGCGGCATAGTTTATTTTGGGTTGGGAGGATGCAGGGTTGTAACCATATGAACTCAATAGGCTTTCAGGTTTGAGACGTCTTAAGTTGGTAGTTTTTGTAAACATTTACTTTGTTTTCAAAATCATCGCGATTATAATAGTTTATTTTTCTCTGATCCTCATATGGATAAGTCACCCAGATCAAACTTAAAGTTTTCTTGAGTCTACTTGTTGTATCCAGAAGCAGTGAGGGATAATCAGGAATGAAAGGATCACAGAGATCATGGAAAATGGAGGGGTGGGGGCTGGGGAAGAGGCAGGTACAACGTGAAAACAGACAAAGCATGAGGACATAAACATGGACACTAAGTATCCCAGAACATAGTTATAAAGATGACCTTTATAAGATTACCAAGAAATGTAGAAGATTGGAGGAAGAAGCTGACACTCACGTTGCACAATTTGCAGAGGAGTGGCTAATGCAGACATAGAATACCTCCCCTAAAAATTATGTGAGGGTCAAAGAATGTTTGTCAGAGGGAAATAAGTTCTGAAATAAATACCTGATGCTGTGGGAGCTTCCAGAGAGGTAGAGAAAGTTAAATGGAGAAACCTCAGTTATAAATGATGGGAGTATCACACTGTTTGAATAGTAGGAAATGAGTTTCATGAAGGCAGGGATCGTGGCAGGAAATATTTGGTTTCTCTGCTCTGGCACAAGGCCTGGCATGCAGCAGGTGATTAGTGTTTGAGCAGAGCTGTAAAGGTGTAAAACTCAGTCCAAATGAGCAAGAACAGGAAAGTACTTGTTAGTAAGATAAGAACAGGGGAAAAGAGGATTTTCTGAATAAAAGAAACTATAAAAGCTAACACAAAAATAGCCATTTTATGAATGAAACTTAGGTTGGAAAAATTAATCCTGAAACACATTCTTAGAAAATATCTAAGTTTCTGATTATGGTTTCCAATCAAGACATACCTACTTGAGGATATAAACACAAGATAAATTTAAATAGCCCTATCAAATAGTTTAGGAACTTAAAGGCAGAGAAAAAGCTGACTATCAGTCAGATCTGTGATTTCACATAGCACTTCTATGCCAGACATAGGGACTCGTTGTTCTGGCCATTTTACCTCCCAATTAATAGTTGGTTGATTTCCAGTTTTTTGAATATTTAAATTATTTTGGTGAGGCTACACATGCATCTCCTCTGCATCCACTTTCTAAAAATGGGAATATAATTTTTTTCTACAAAAAATTCAAGTGAGAAATACTTTCTTTTTCTTTTTTTGAATAACTGTTTATACCTCCATGTGCTGTCAGTAAAGTATTTTATAGAGGGGGACAAATAAGGAAGGATTTGATTGGTTAAGAGGCACGAGCCTAGAATTTGAGTGGAATCCTTAGAAATGATTTACTATCGTTCTTACTCAGGAGACAAAGCAGGAAAAAGAGTGAATAATGAAATACTGGGGGAAATCTAGTTCTTAATTTTGGTGTTTACTGAAAGAGTTGATCGATAGGTGGTGTGAAGACCAACGTGTTCAGGATGACCGTCTGTATTCCTCCACCGGCCACACAGGAGGCTGCCTGAGAAACTTCCTAGTGGTGTAGCTGAGAGGGTTACACCCGCAGGTGGGCTGAGTAGTGCCGGTTCCAATAAAGAGACCAGCCACTTCACTTTCCCTTGAGTCTGTAGTGGAACACAGGTTAGTCTCAGAGCTATTCTTCTATGCTTTTGTTAAATCTCTAAGGTTGAGGATGATTAACTTTTAGATTAAGCCACACTCTGAAATGAAGTTTAAAATGTCTTAACCTTCAAATTGGAGTGGAGTTCTCACCAGTTATTATTAGAACTCGCTGATGTTACAGATTTGTGGACGGATGTTATCCATTAAGGTGAAAGCAAAAAAGGGCTGTAAAGGTGACTCAGAAGGCTAAGTACTTTACCTTCAGGGAAGCACATATAAAAATCTGCCCTGATTCGTGTATGTAGTAACAGCTAAAGCTTTGAACACCTGGTTCTTAACTGGCGAGGCAAAGTCATATAAAATACTGACATACTTTCTACTTACTGTTATTTTGATCTTTAGGTAGGTTACTATTTTTATTATATGCTCTTAGGAATGTAGCCTCAGTGATCAATCAACCCAGAGGGCATTCATTGAATGCCAACCATATGCCAGTACAAATCTAAGATACAGTTTTAGGTTAGGATGAAATATCTCAGTACCTTCCTTGGTTGACCTCATTCTTGGACCAATGGAAATAATGGTTACATTCAGTAGTTCTTACCACCCTTTCTCAGTGATTTGACAAATTGACATTTTTTGGACAGTTCAAAATCTGTAAGGTGCTGTGTGCCGGGTTTAGTTAGCTGAATTGGTTGAAAACATGGCATTAATGAGGCCAAGGTTCAACTCCCATATGGCCCAAGTTGTTTGAAGGAGGGAAACTGTTCCATAGCCATAGGCTATGTCTCTCACACTGCCTAGCCTCTTGACTTGCCAACCATGGCCATGGCTCAAAAGGAGGGCCGCTCTACGGAGAGGAGGGCTCAGAGAAACTCCTTTAGTACGTGTGGAAAAAGGAAGTTCACATACTGTGATGATAATTCAGCAGTGTACCTTTTGTTAATAAACATTCGATTTGAGGTGGCCTTCCCAAGTGGAACCCAAGATCATCAACAATAAAAATCAAATTTCTTTCTAAGTAGATGTATGGAAAACAATAGCTAATTTTTATTGAGCATTTCCTATCTGTCTACTATTGTTTTAAGCTTTTTTTTTTTTTTTACATGTATTGGCTTACTTAATCTTTATATGAAGTAGGTACTTGCAATAGTCCTATTTAATTCATAAGGAAACTAAGGGACAGAGAGTGTCCTCCACTTGCTTCAAGGTCACACAGTCAGGCTGATGCCAGAGCCCTTGTATTAACCACTTCATTTGAGGTAGGGGTACTACCTAGAGAGGTCATGTATTAGCTTGCCAGTCAGCGCTCAACAGATGAGAACTGTCAACGGACTAACTCCTGCTTCACTGGTGATGGGTAGCTACATTTGAGTAATGGTTTGATTACTTTGACTCTTTTGCAGGACACCAAAATCACCAATTAGCCAAAATTAATCTATGAAGTTTTCATTCCTTCAACTTTTATACCTTACACTAAGAAAATATACTTGGATATTTCTTTGCAAATGTCCTTGGGTGCTTCTTAAAAAGCTCCCTAAATTCAAATCTATCTTTCTTACCCATCCAATAAAGCACCATATGAGCTACTGCATAAAAACGAATCAGATGTTTGAAACCAAAGCAGAAGGCATGATCTTCCCACTGCTGCCTTCTTCCCACCAGCATCACGAACAAGGTCAAGTCTCCCCCATGGAAAGAAGTCGCCTGTTGTCCCCAGCTTTCCAACGGGATTCATATTCAAATATCTTTACTTCTAAGCATGAATTCTTAAAATCACTCTCATTTCTTAATTCAGGGGTCCTCAACCCCTGAGCCACGGACAGGGACTGGGCTGCACAGGAGGTGAACGGCAGGTGCATGAATGAAGCTTCATCTGTACTTACAGCCGCTCCCCATTGCTCACATGACCACCTGAGCTCCACCTCCTGTCAGATCAGTGGTGGCATTAGATTCTCATATGAGTGAGAACCCTATTATGAATTGTGCATATGAGGGGTCTAGGTTGCAGGCTCCTTATGAGAATCTAATGCCTGATGATCTGAGGTGGAGCTGAGGTGGTGATGTTATCACTGGGGAGCAGCTGCAAATACAGATTAATTTTACTACAATGTAATAATAATAGAAATAAAGTGCATAATAAGTGTATGCACTTGAATCATCTCCAAACCATCTCCTTTCTTTCTCTCCCTTGTCGGTAGAAAAATTGTCTTCCACAAAAGTGGTCCCTGGTGCCAAAAAATGTTGGGGACCACTGCCTTAATCCACTGCAATGTGCCTTTCCTGCCCTAGTCTATTGAGATAAGTCTCTTGAATATTATCAATTCTGTTCTGTAAGTTAACTCTGTATTCTCTGGGTCCTTTTATTTCACCTACCCTCTCCACCGTGTTTGATCTCACATCCCAACCCAGCTCTCATATTCATTATGCTGTGTTACCCCATGCCCTATAAGTTTCTCATACCTCTCCTACCTCTCCTGTCTGTTTCACTTACTGAAATTGGATCAAATGCAGGCATGGTCTTACGTCCTTGACCTTAACCTACTCCTCCCCTCATCCTCTGCTCTCAACCTGTGTGACTTCATTTTCATCCTTTCACTGGACAGTGACTTCAATATGGGAGATGCCAAAATTCGAATCTTTGTAGTCTTGACTTCTCTTTCAAGCACTAGACATATTTTTCCAATTCCTTGATAGTTATTTTTCCTCTGGTTAGTTCACCAATATTTCAAACTGTTTGTCCAATCTATTCATTTGTCCCTGCCTCCATTCTATTCTCAAATTCATGCCTTCCCAAGATGGAGATCTGAGTTATCTTTGGCTTCTCCCTCCCTGTCCCTTATTTCCAACTTCCAAGAGTTTGCCAAATCTTGTTGATTCTATTTCTAAAAACTTTTTGAAATCAGTCCATTTACCAGTTTTATTTCTATGGTAATAACTGAGACTTTTTATGCAGTATTACTGAGCATCTGTTATGCGTGCCTTCCCTTTGGTCTCCACATCACCGGATGAGCTGCTCTGTGGCAGGAGGAACAGACATGATTCCAGGGACTAGGATGAGATTTGGTGTTTGATTCCAAGAACCAGGAAACACAAAAACATGTCTTTAAAAAAAAAAAAAATCAGGTTTCTAATGTAAAATATTCAGTTAGTTTAACATATTTACTATTATTATTATTTCTAAAGAACCAGATACAACCAGACATAAGATTAACTGAAACAAACATTTCAGCTATTTTTCTGTTCATATTATCTTTGAAAGTGTACTTAGGGAAATTAATTTTGGGAAAATTTTCAGATTACCAATTGCATTCAGTGTGGGTTTTATTTACTTATTGATATAATGTAACTCTCAGTTATCTGGTTGGCCAAAGTGTGCAATCCAAAGTAGAAGGCCTACTTTCTTCACATAATACTGTGTTTCAGAGGCTCTCTGGACATAAATGATGTTTCAGAGTTGTCTTATTTAATTGATAATAGAAAACTTTTTCAATAACATAATATTGCCAATAGAGCAAAGACATTAATTCTAAAATTATGATTCTGCTTTCAGGGTTGGTCTATTTGCAAATTTTTATTTAAGGAAACCTAGCAATTGAAAACATCACCCTATTCTTTTGGAAAACATGAAAAAGAATGTGGAACTAACATGTAGTTTGCTACGGAAAGTCACTAGTCATCTTGGTGGACTGACAAAGGATTCGCATTTAGAAGTCTGTTGTATCATGCATGTGCTGGACAAGCGTTTAGATTGAAAAAATAGTTGGCTAGTTGATCCATTTAAAATTCATCTCACTGTGTCCCCGGCCTGAAGACCAGAGCGCTCTTCCAAAGAGCTGCCTTTTTTTATGAGGTGTTAAATCAACGTTGCCAAATGTGACTTGGTGGAGCTCTCAGCAGCCTCCTAGCAGACTGGGGCAGGCTTCTTGACCATTCGTGTATCTTTAATAGCCTCTGATTAACCCTTCCTATAAGGAAACGTGTGGGATGTTTTGGTTATGTATAAATCATCATGCATGGGATACGTTTGTATTTATATAGGATTGAGGCCAGGAACCCTTCCATGTATCCATTTAATTTGTTCTGCAGACTTACAAATGTTGGCAGGATAGGCTGTGTGCACGGCATCTTGAGTAGTCGTGTATTCTTGATACCCTGATGGAGAAATACGGATGAATAAGCTTGGCTTTCCTAGGTTTCTGGCGGGGAGGGGAAGGGTTTAGTTTCCAGAGTGCAGTCATCATCTCTTGCATCCCTGTAGTCTTCTCCAGTTCACAGCGTGCATTATCTCTTCTTCACTGTGTTGTGTGAGCTGGCAGGGAATACCCTCAGTTCAAAGTGGAGGAAACCGGCACCCATGAGACTGCTTGAAAGTGTAGGGAGAGTGGTCTTCAAGTCCGATGGTCTTTCTAGTGCTTTCACCGCAGAAGCTTCACAGTGTGGTCTCAGGAAGGGTGAAAGACAAAGCTTTAAGAAACTTTAAACTTCACCATTTGGTTGGCCAGGCCTGAGATTAAGCTGGTGGTTCATTTTTCCATGGTTGGAAATTGATGATGGAATTATGAGTCTACTTGAAAACCTAACCTGGCTATAGCATGGAAATGCATGGTAGAGGCAAAGAGGGACTTTTGGTATCTAATCCTTCTATAAGTACGTGGAGGTGGAAGAGAATGAGAGCTCATGCAAACATTTTAATCATTCCTAAGTGACTTTTTAAAGAGTTTGGATTCTAAATGTATTGAAAAATTATACCATTTTTTGAGGTTCTTGAGATTTATGCTTTGGAATCACCTTATAGGTAAACTTTTGACCCTCTTTGCATGAAGTCTCAATTTCTGTAATTTAATGAAGAATGTTATAGTCATAGGCTAATATTAAGTCTATCTATAGTCGATAAAACAGTAATTTCTTCTGATTGATGGTGTTTGTTTAATAAGAAGGACTAAATTCTTCTCTTGTTCTTGTTATATGGATGTTTGTATGTGTCTTGTTCTGCCAAACTAAATGGCAAAGTCTAAAAAATGGGGACTAAATACTATAAATACTGGTTGTACAATAACTATTTGTTTAATTAAAGTACTGTGTAAAATTTGTTGGGTGGCTTTCAGACAAAAACTTATTATGTAATCCATGTCCCTATGTAACTGATCTTTTGAGTAATTTTTTTGTATTATGGGCTTTTATAATGATTCTAACTCCCTTGTCCAAATATAAAATATCTATCTACCTAAGTAAAATATATTTTGATCTTAAATTCCATGACTATTAAATATTTGATATATGCATGTACAGGATGTAATGAGTGGATGGTTTTTTTTTACTAGTACAAAGGTCACTAGAGTATCATTTAGTGATTTAATGCTGTACTTGGTTCAGACTCCAGCTCTGAAATGTCTTAGATGTGAAACTTTGGGCAAATGACTATAATATCCTAATCCTCATTTGTGAAACAGTGAGGATAGTTCCTAAGAGTGTTGTGAAAACTGAGTGAGGCAATTCCCAGTACTTGGCATATAGTACATTCTCCTATATTAGATGTTATTAAAATTATTTTGAATTGAGGATATGTAGTGATGGATATACAAATGCTTGTTCCAAGTAAGATAATTTTAAGATAAACTGTATCCTGAAGTCACAATTGAATTTCTCTTACAGTTTTTTCCCCAATCTGGGTAAAATGTTAATAGATTTTATGTTTTAAGATAAAAATAGATATTATAAAATGTTTGGAAAATGAAATTACACAACCAATTCACATTTCTAATTGATTTTTTTCATCATAACTCTGGATATTAGGTCCTACTTAAAGTTATTTTTAAATGTAATATATACATAAGTATTTGCATCCTTTGACCTGTAGAGTTTAGTAGGATTTGCCTATTGTGGTCTGTTCTCACCAATACATCGTATTTTCCTAAGATGACAACACCTGCATGGATCCTGCCTCATCTGGAAAGACTACTGAAGTCACTGCAAGTCTCTAAGGTGCTCAATTGTGTTTCAAGGCTGCCAGGAATCCTTTAATATCAAATGTTTACCAGACTTTAAGGGGCAAGTGCTTCCTTATTACATAAAATCACCAGTTATACAGTTGAGTGGTTTCTTTTATTTGAGTGGTTTCTAACAGCTGCAGCAAAGAGAAGGGAAAAGATAAAGCCAATGGGGAAGCTGGGATGGTTCAGTCGGTTAAGCACTCACTTTGCAGTGCCGGGGACCAAGGATCGAATCCTGGCCCCGGCCCGTGTGGACCCATGTGCTGAACTGGGGAGCTCCCCTAGTTCAGTTCTCTCTCTGTCTCTGTATCTCTCTCTCTCTCTCTCTCTCTGTCAAAAACAATAAAAAATAAAATAAATAAATAAAAAATAAACTTAAAAAAAAAAAGAAGAAAAGCCGAACAGATTGGAGAGAACTCAAATATAATACACAGAGTAATGAATGATTTCTGCCTTTACTTGATGATAAGTGTTTGCTAAAAATACAATGACCTAGGCCCCTTCCCTGAAGATGCTGAACCAGTAGGGTCTGGGGTAGGGTCTCAAATCTGTAGTTGGAACAAATGTGGCCCAGGATGACTTTGAATTGGGTCCAACACAAATCTGTACCTTTCTTAAAACATTATGAGATACTTTAGCTTTTTTTTTTTTTAAAGAAGCTAACTGATCCATGATGCTTCATGTATTTTTCTCAGTTGATTTATTTTTTTTTTCTTCTTTCAAAAGGTCTAATTTTCTTTATGTCTAAGCCATCATGAGGTCTAGAATAATCTCAGAAAAGCATGTTGTCTAGCGCGTATCACTTTTTTTTAAATTTATTTTTACATTTAATGTCCCCTCCCCATACCCCCCGCCCCCCCATACCCCAGCCCAGCCCTCATCAGCTAGTGTATGTTATGTGTGGCCCAAGGCAATTCTTCTTCCAGTGTGGCCCAGGGAAGCCAAAAGGTTGGACACCCCTGTTATAGAGAATTCCTTGATATAAAATGACTTATGAAATTGAGGCATTTTAAGTTGGACATAGGTGACTGTAAAGTGACAAATATTCAGGTGATTGCAATAATCTTAATGTCCTTTATTTACTTTTCATTTTGTC
>PVKE010044588.1:0-12954 GCA_004027555.1 Craseonycteris thonglongyai | reverse complement strand
GCCGGGGGTTCGGTTGGAAGCCGGGCATATGGATGGAGAAGCATTTGGTTGATAGCGATTCAGACTTCCTGCATGCGGCTGTGGATGTGTCCCAGGGCTCCTCCGCCTTGCCTGTAGTGACAAGGGAGGAAGCCAGAGAAATGCCCACAACCATAGGGAAGCAGATGACCTTCCTCCCTTGGGTTGAGGATGGAGCTGCAAGTGGGAAAATTTTTCCCTGACTGTAAAGAGGAAGTTGAGGAACCAGGGATGCAAGGGAAGTTGGAGGGGGCATTGATGCTTTTAAGGAGGGTCTGATTACATCAGAAGGCTCCTCCCAGTGCTGATCATTGGTTAGACAGTGCTGGTCAGATTGCAGAAGGGCATGGGGGAAGAGAAGCTGACATAGCAGAGAGACATTTCCGCGAGTCAGTCCTAAAATAATGGGATTCCCTTAATGAGGGTGAGGGGCCGAGGGCCCAGAGGTGTTGAAGGTTTGACAGAGAGGGACGGCCGCCAGAGGGGGTTCGGCCAAAGGAAGTGCAAAGAAACAGAAAGGTTACCTGCCCCAGTCAGATTTAGAAATTGGGTACTTTGACAGATGAGGGTGAGCCAGGAAAAAGGGTCCATTTTACCTGTGTCATCCCCTGATTCAGAGGGGAGCTGCTGGTTTAGGGTGAGTTTTATTTTTGATGGAGCCTGCCTGGCAGGTATGGCATGATTCCTTGGATTGGTCATAAGGGAAGCAGAGGACAGGCGAGCCGACAGATCTGGATACAGATTCAAAGCCTGAGAAGCGAATAGAAAGCAGGGATTGACAGCCCTGAGGGGGTAGTAGGCTGTGTTGGGCAGACATTGGGTATGAGTGGCTCTGCCAGCCTTCCAAGATTTGCTGAACATAGAAGTGCCAACAGAAGGGATTGAGGGATTGACGATCCTGTGGAGATCCAAGGGATAGATTAGCTAGAAGGAGAAACAAGTAAATCATGTTGAGGGATGGAGACATGTCACAGTCCCCAATTAGAGAACACAGATTAGGAACAGACAGATGATTGAACCACGTTCATAGGGGGTCCAGTGGGTTGGAGCTGCAATGGCGAGGAGGGAGGACAGGATGAGAGACACAATCTCAATGGCTGCCAAAAACCAGGGTGGGCAGATAGTGGTAGCAGGCATCAGACCGACTGGGGGGACAGGTCCATTGGTTCAGGGACTGGTGAGGTGGCTGGACCCTGGCAGGAGAGTTTCAACCTGGTTGGGTTTAAGGGGTGGGATGACCAATTTCCCTGGTCAGGAGCCAGTTTCAGGCGAGAGACGTGATACCAGGAAGGGTGGCCCAAGAGTTTGGCAGCTGTGGGGGTGGTGAGGACAACAGTGTGCGGTCCTGTCCACCGGAGTTTCAGAGAGCAGTGTTGAGTTCCTTAAGAAAAAACACTGTCCCCGGGTTGCAGGGGAAGAGAGGAGGAGTTTGGGCCACTGACTGCTGGCAGGTGGCGGTCAGTGTGTTCCCTGAGGAGGTGATGGAGCAAAGATAGGTAAGGGAGGTAGGAAGCCAAAATGAGGGGCTGAACTGGGAGGTCGTGGTTAATGAGGAAGGGCCGACCATAAGGGGCTGAGGGCAGTGGGGGCCCGAGGAGCCGCCCGAATCCCGGTCAGGGCCAAGGGAAGGAGATTGGGCCAAGAGGTCCGAAGCTCTAGAGTGAGCTTAGTCAAATGATCTTTTAATATCCCCTTAGTTCGCTCCACCTTAACGGAAGATTGGGGGGTGGCAGGGGATGTACAGTTTCCAGGTGATTCGGAGGCCTTCCGAGACCTGTTGTACAACCTGAGCAGTGAAGGCCGGCCGTTGTCCAACTAGATAGAAGCTGGGAGGGATGATTTGCTCTAGGAGGATGGTTGTCACCATATCTGCAGTTTCCTTAGTGGTAGAAAAGGCCTTGATCCAACCTGAAAAGGTATCAACCATAGTGAACCAGTATTGAAAATGTCTGACTTGGCATGTGGGTGAAGTCTATTTGCCAGTCCTCGCCAGGCTGATGTCCATGCATCTGATGAGTATGGGTCCTGGCTGAGTAGGTGGGGCAGGCCATATGGGCCTTTTGGATTAGCATCCCTTAGTCCTGAAAAGTGAAAGAGAGGGTCCAGAAAGCAGAACATTGCCTTCGGAACAATGTGTAAGGAGTTGTGGACATCAGACAGGAGGTTTTCAGCCGGTGCATGTGGGAGAGCAATTTCATTACCTATGAAGATCCAGCCCTTATCCGCCATATGGCTATTATGCCATAACAAGGTGGCTGTTTCCTCAGGGGAGTAGGCAGGTTGAATAGGGGTGGTCAGGAAAGGTATGGGGGCAGGGAAAGGACCCAAGGTGAGGGAGCGGGCCACGGAGTTGGCCCGTGAGTTGCCTGTGCCACCGGGTCCTTGGAGGATTGGTGTCCCCTGCAATGGATAATTGCCACTTCGGAGGGTAGCTGGAGGGCTTCAAGGAGTTTAGAGATAAGGGTGGCATTAATCACTGGTGACCCCTTGGTCGTTAGGAACCCTCTTTCTTTCCATAAGGCTGAGTGGAAATGGGTAATTAGGAAAGCATATTTAGAGTCCGTATAAATATTAACTCTCTGGCCCTTGGAGAGGTGGAGTGCCCGAGTGAGAGCTATAAGTTCGGCTTTTTGAGAGGTGGTACCCTCAGGCAGGGGGTTGGCCTCATATGTGGAAGAGGCGCTAACCACTGCACAGGCCGCCCTGCTATGGCCCAGGGCCGAGCAGGGAACTACTGTCCACAAAAAGAGTGAGGTCAAGGTGTTCCAGAGGGGTGCTCAGAGAGCCCCTGGTCAGGGGGAGCTCAGGGCCTCAATGGCCTGAGGGCAGGAGTGAGAAGGGTGGGATAGGTGGGCAGTGGCTGGCAAGAGGGAAGCTGGGTTAAAGGGAGGGGAAGGATATAGGGAGATGGTAGGATCTTTGATGAACAGAAGATGGAATTCCTGGAGCCTGGAGGGACCTAAGAGGGACATTTGTGTCCCAAAAGGTCCATCAACCTGTAGGAGTAAAATACTGAGATAGGCAGAGCCAGGGTGAGTTTTAAAGCTTCTGTGGTAAGCTCGGCTGCAGCCGCCAAAGCCCAGAGACAGGGCTGCCATCCCCGGACTGTGGGGTCCAGCTGTTGGGAGAGGTGGGCCAGTGGCCGATGTGAAGGGCCCACAGGTTGGGCCAGGAGGCCGGTGGCTATGCCATGGCGTTCGTCTGTGAACAGATGAAAAGGACGATCTGGGTTAGGTAGCGAAAGAGGAGGGGACGAGACCAAGGCATCCCTGAGAGCTGTGATAGCTCGGCGGACGTCGGAGGGGGAGGTGAGTGGTCCTGAGGGTGCGTCCTTGGCTGCCAGGTAGTGTGGTCAGGCGAGAAAGGCAAAGTTGGGAACCCAATGGTGGAAGAACCCCACCAGCCCCAGAAAAGAAAATCTGACCTGCCGTTTCTGGCGGTTGAAGCTCTTGGCTGGCCTGAGTGCGATCAGAGGTAAGGCTTTTGGATGTCGGGGTGAGACAGATGCCTAGATATGTGAGAGAGGCAGAGGACAGTTGGGCCTTGGCTGGAGAGACTCCATAGCTATGTGAACCCAGATAATTAAGGAGAGAGGCGGTGTGTGTTAGGGATGCATTCAGAGAAGGGCACATATTGAAGTAGAGAGCTCGGACTCAGGGGGCAGGAGGTGAGATCCCGGGCCAGGGCCTGCCCAAACAAATGGGCTATCCTAAAAGCCCTGGGGAAGAACTGTCCATGTCAGCTGCTGAGCTGCATGGGTGTCTGGGTCCTCCCAGGTGAAGGCAAAGAGGAAGTATGAATCCAGGTGTAGGGGGACTGTGAAGAAAGCGTCCTTAAGATCCATGACAGTGAAACGAGTAGTGGACGGGGGTATATGGGAAAGAAGAGTATAGGGGTCGGGGACTACTGGATGAAGGGGGACCACAGCCTCATTAATGAGGCAGAGGTCTTGAACCAGGCGGTAGTCCCCTGAGGACTTGCGGACTGGCAGGATGGGGGTGTTGCAGGGGGAGTCAGTGGGGATAAGGAGGCCTTGGCCAAGGAGCTGGGAAATGATAGGTTTAAGTCCCCTGTGGTTGGCCTCAGAAATGGGAAATTGGGATGAGAGAGGAATTAGGTGGGGTCTTTTAGCCGGATGCGGACGGACTGGTGGGGGGTAGCAATGATAGGTTTGGAGGTGCCCCAGACCTTTGGGTTTACTTTATCTGGGGGCAGCAGAGGATAAGGGGTTTGGGAGGTAACAGGTCCAGTTGTAGACTGAATGAGGGGGAGGAGGAAGTGAGAAGAGGAAGCTTTGGGGGAGAGCTGGAGTGTGGCTCCCAGGCAGTGGAGAATGTCCCTGTCAAGGAGGGGGACAGGACAGGAGGGTATGACCAAAAAGGAGTGGATGGCCCTCTAAAGAGCAGGAGAGGGGAGAGAGGGCGTCCCATCGATACCCATGATGGAGACCTGGGAAGGGAGGAGAGGCCCGGAAGAAGTAGGCAGAACAGAGTAGGCAGCCCCCATGTCCACCAGAAAGGAGATGGACTTACCCGCTACCTGCAGCGTTACCCTGGGCTCGGCAAGGGTGATGGGGTCCTCGAGTCTAGGCATCGTCAGTCGTCGGCCAGCCCCAGGAGTTCAAGCGAAGCCATGGCCTGGCCTGCCTGCCCCCCACGTAGAGTCATGGAGGGAGGGGCGGTCAGGGGGCAGTCGCTTTTCCAGTGGCCCGGTTGCTTGCAAGCAGGGCAAGGCTTGGTGGGTGGCCTGGGGCAGGGCACCGACGGGACCAGTGGCCTTCTTTGCTACATTTGAAACAGGCTCCAGGCGGAGCACTGCGTTTCGAAGGTTTCCCCAGGTTCCATCCGCTGGAACCAGCCGGCCTCAGGGCAGCCGCTAGGGCTTGGGTTTGGAGCGCCACCTTCTGTTGCATCCGAGCCTGCCGGCTGGATTCAGCCACTTCGTCCCGGGCGGAAACATTTTAAATGCCATATTTACCAGGTCTCGGGCAGGGTCCTGGGGTCCCTGTTTTGCCCGTTTAATAGGGGCAGATTGAGTGCTAAAATAGGTAGCCAGTACCGTGGCCCCTGCAGGGGCAACCGGGTGCAGGCGGGCATAGAGGGTTAGAGCCTCAGTGAGGTGGTTAAGAAAGACTGCCGGATTTCTGTCCAGGCCTTGAGTCATTTATTGGTTATTTCAGGCGGCTGTGATGGCAGCGGTAGGCAGGTGGGGAGGTCCAGCCTCCCCAGAGTCGCCATCTTTACATGAAGGGAGGGGGGCTTCCCTAAGGCGGGAACCACCATCTTTACTTGAAGGGAGGGGGGCTTCCCAAAGGCGGGAACCACCATCTTTAACAAAGGGGAGTTAGAGAAACTAACTCAAGGGAGAGGAGGGAACAGTAGGTCCAGAGGGGACCGGTGGAGCAGGCTGGGTTGGCCCAAAGTATGGAGGAGGAATGGGAGAGTCAGGTCTGAGAGGAGGGGAATTGAGAGTTTCTGGGGGTTCGGAGAGCGGTGAGGGGTCGGAGTCCAGAGAGGAGTTGGTTGAGAGAGGCAGAGGGAAGGACGGGGAGAAGGACGGGAGCGCAAATCCCAGTGTCGTTAAAAGTGCCTGAACATAAGGAACCGCCGAACATATGCTCGTCCTGCACCTTTAATTATTCGAGATCAGTGGGGCTGTTGAAAGCAAAAGTCCCCTGGGGGGGGGCTAAATGGACTGATTATCCAGAGGATATTGAGGCCAAGCCCAAGTAGAGAGAAACAGGAGCCTGTTTACGGCTGAGTTCCTCGGAGAGTCCGAGATTGGCAGAATTAGTGAGGAGACACCCCAGGGGCATCTTCCGGTCGGATTTGGACTCGGTGTTCCCCATGGCCAACCAGTCTCAGAGTGGAGAGAGAGAGAGAGAGAGAGAGAGAGAGAGAGAGAGAGATAGGCGTCCCCAATCCCGGTCTCTGGCCATGGACGGAAACGGAGAGGTGCCTCAGACTTGTGAGTTCACCTCGCCGAGAGGACGAGCGGATGATCTGGACGTCTCCAGAGTATCCGGCGTCGGAGGGAAAACAGGGTCCCTGATGCAGCTGTGGTTAAACGGACAAGGACCCTAGCAGGCTAAGATTGGTACGCCAGGGGAAGGAGGGACTTACCCACAACAGACGGATCGAGTGCCCGATCGGTGGTCCCTGGTCATTCCCAGAAGGGAGAGGAGCAGCTCACGTGGTCACCCGCGGAGTCTATCTCCTCCCGGGTTTCGGCACCAAATGTAAGGAAGCAATTTAAGGAAGCGACACGGTAGATCGAGTGGCTAATCAAATGCGAGCCTTTATTGGGGGGGGGGTAGGCTCCTGGGCTACATTGTTTGGTCCAAGGAAAAAGGTCTGGGCCGAAGAATGCGCGCGTGTGGAAGGGAGTGAGTGGGTTATATAGGGCTCTGGGGTGGGGGAGAGGCGGATCAGGTTGCCAACGGAAGTCCCGCCTTCGAAAGTTCCCAGGCAGGTTACAGCCACATAGAAAGTCCCCTTTGCCACATCCTATTTGCCCGGGCCCCCGAGGCCCACTGACCTTACACATATGACACTACCAAATATTCAAGCTAACCGACTGTGTTCTTCGATGAGTCGAGTCGTAACTGTTGCGTTCACACATTGCGTCTGGTGACAAGTGTAACACATAAGTCAAAATGTTTTGTCTGGGTGGGCGGAGATCACAGTGTCCGGCTGTCAGAATTCTAGGAATTTATGACCTTGGCAAATTCCCAGAATGCATTAAACTATTGCATAAAACTATTGTTTTGTCGTCTACAATCGCTTCAAAGTCCATGGTACACGGAATTCCACCCCAGACATTGCGAGCGATCGACGATCGACCAAAATTGGCCTCACGATCGACCGGTCGACCGCGATCGACTTGTTGGCCACCCCTGCTCTATAGCATATTGGTCAACATGATTCGTCATTTTTTCTTTGAGCACAATTGTGAAAACAGATCTTAGAGCAGACTCCCTCCACACCCAAAGGATTACTGAAGGTAGGAAATGCAGGTGATGATCAGAGTTTGCCTTTGATACAACCATCCTGCTCTATGCTAGCCCTTTGAACTAACTTTGATATGCAATAATTAAGAGGGATTCAATCTCTGGAGAAGTGGCTGTGGCCCTGCCTCTGCTCTCCCTCTACTGAGTCCTTGTTTTGAACTATTGATCAAACAGATTTGAAGGGATTTGTTGAAGCCTGTGTGGGGCAAGAAGGAAGGAAATGGAGGAGGGAGGAGGAGAGAAATGAGGGAGCATATCCGGTTATAAATAGTTTCAGAAAGAACCACTGGTCAGACTTTGTTCCTCCTATTTCACACACCTTACCTAGATGTAGATTTGCTTCTTTTTCAAAGAAAGCAGTTACAGGCATTTTGCTAAGTTTTTATTGTGGCAAAAGCTCTCTTGTGGGGTTAGAGCAGCCTAGCTTCTGAGGAGAGTACTGAGGTCTAGGAGACCAGGTGAGTGAAGGATGGCGGTGGTGGTATTGCTAGGGCTCAGCTGGTTCTGCGCTCCTCTGGGTGCCCTGGTTCTGGACTTCAATAACATCAAGAGCTCTGCTGACATTCAAGGGGCTCGGAAGGTAAAATGCAGCTAAGGAGGAGGGGACACTGCACTCTTGGCGGCGGGTGTTGAATTTGGGTTTGAGTGAGTCCTTCAGATTCATGCTTGAAATATATAGAGGAGGTAAATTGGATTAATTTAGGAGTTGGGAAGACACCCTGACAGAATCCAGTGGCCTTAGGCAATAACATTAAATAAGCAAAGTGGCTTCTCAGGGCAATCAGCTGTAAATTTGCCTATAAATCAGGAAGGAAATTAACATTTAGAAAGGTCTCCATGTGCCAGATCTTTTGTGCATAATGCCTCATTTAACCTTCCTCACAACTTGAGACAGGCATCACACCTCCTAATGACAAGATGATGAAAATGAGACTCAAAGATGTTTAATTTAACCAAGGCCACACAGCCAGGACTTTCAGGCATTAGAATATAAACGTTGAGTGTCAAGTTGCATTGTTTTGTCAGGGTCTCACTTTACAGAAGTGTATATATATATATATATATATATATATATATATATATATATATATATAAAAGCATCAGCTGTAGATGAGACAAATTGGTCTTTGGTATCTGTTTCGATGTGCAAACAAAGGACAGTTCACTTGGGTAAGGCTCACAAAGGTGCTTTTTGGCAAATGCATACACTGATTGATGTGATTTACTAGAATAAAAAACTGAATAGGAATGCCATAAACACCAACATTATATTTAAATTGTAGCATAGCTTATAGTGTTCATAGATATATATATATATAAATCTCATAATCATCTGTAAGACACATATGGGAAAAGAACATTTTCTCCTATTTTCACAAAGCATAAAGTTAAATTTTGAATTTTAAAAGTAGGATAGTTTTTCAAACATGAGTAATTTTTCTGCACATAGGTCTCTTCATTGGTGATTTGATCTCTCCTTTGTGGGAAAAACTAATTATATTGAAAAGTTAAGATGCTGCGTAAAGTTTGGCATAACATTCAAAGTGGCACGATGATTTGGCTTCCTCTACGTCCTGACTTGAATAAAAAATCATCTTACATCTAGTTGGAGTCCCTACCCTCATGACATCACTTTCTCTTCACAGGGTGCACAGTGCTTATCTGACAATGATTGCAATACCAGAAAATTCTGCCTCAAGCTCCAAGATGAGAAGCCATTCTGTGCTACATGTCGTGGATTGGAGAGGAGGTGCCCACGTAATGCCATGTGCTGTCCAGGAACGCTCTGCCTGAATGGTAAACTATCATGAAGCTTTGCAGGACTGCTTTGCTCCAGTGAACAGTAATTTTTAAACCAATGACAGCATCTGAATCTCATTGACTAGAATATTCCAGGATAGGCACTTTTTTTTTTTTTAAAGATTTATTTTTATTGCTTTTGACAGAGAGAGAGATACAGAGACAGAGACAGAGACAGAGAGAAGGGGTAGGGCCCAGAACAGTCTCCATAGTTGCACATCATTGGTTTTTCCATATAGTTTCATTCCACAGGTGGGCGGGGCTGCACAGGGCAGGAACTGGGCCGGAGTCGCGCCCCGGTGAGAACTGAACTGGGGGCACTCCCCAGTTCAGCATGTGGGTCCGCACGGGCCGAGGCCGGGATTCGATCCTCGATCCCTGGGGCTGCAAAGTGAGCGCTTAACCCACTGAGCCATCCCGGCTTCCCCTAGGATAGGCACTTTTAAAGGTTTCCTGGATTCATGCTTGCTTGAAGTAAATTCCTGCAGCTGACATTTCTTGATGCAACAAAATAGTTTATTTCCTGGCAACAACTGCTGCCAGCAATTTGGAGATGATTTTAAAAGAAGAGTATAAGTTGGAATCTTTCAAATTCTTCTGTTTTCACTTGGATTCCGTTACTTTACCTTCTTTGCCATATGTGAGCATATAAATATTTAGTGCACATGCCCCAGACATCTAGAAAGTTATATATAAACTGAAGGCAGAGGTACTGCCAAACCATATAATAGTATGATAATTAGCATGTCCTTGGTTCTAATCCTTGAAGTTAATTACTAACTACCCCTGGTTTTCTCTCAGATATTTGTACTACAATGGAAGATGCGGTCCTGATATTGGAAAGGCAGATTCATGACAATGATGACATAGATACAAAAGGAACAACTGAGAGTCCAGTTCAGGAAAACAAACCCAAAAGGAAGCCAAATATTAAATCACAAGGCAGTCAGGGTAGGAGCAGCATTCTGAGTGCTTAAAAAAACAAACAACATTTTCTCCTCCAAGGCTCTTAAGAATAGGTTGAAACTGACTTCACTCCTCTTCACCCCCAGAACACATAGGGAGCATGTCTTATTTCTAATCTCGTTCCATAAGCAGTGATGGAAATCAGGCAGGGCATAGCATAAGGTGGTCAGCAGGCCAAGAGGACAGGGGAATAGCCATAATTATGGACTGCTTAGTAAAAAAACTTTCATCGTTTCAGTTTTACATACACTTCTTTTTACAGTCTATAATTTAATAAATGGCAGTTTCCCTTTTTAGATCCTCAAAATACAATATAGAGATGAATGTAGTTAAGTACATTAACTTTTCATTCTCAGACAAAATACAAACATTATTACTAAGATACATCTTAACAAACTAGTGTCAAATTCCAGTCTTTGACATAAAATAGCTAGAAAGTTTGAAGGTGGGGAGCTGGCCATTCTTGTTTTTGTCTTCAGGTTAACTGGCCTCTATAAGTAATGCCTCTCTTTGTATCAGCGTAAGTTCCAGGTAAGAAAACGCTGATGAGTGATACTTATTTCTCAAGACTGAAAATCACATCTTTCTTTGATAAATGTTTTAACTTTATAAAAAAAAATTACTCTGTTAGGTAGGGATGAAATTTCCATTTCATTATTGCTTTTAGCATAAAATCAAGCTCCAGGAGACCTGCATGCTGTTTCTACTTTTACTTTGTGGCCTTACGTCCTGCACCTCATGCGTTTACCTCAGTAGCATCCCCCCACGTGCCACTTTCCCCATTCAATGCTAAACCTCATAGTAATCTTATTACAGGACAAGAGGGAGGCAGCTGTCTTAGGACTTTCGACTGCACATCTGGACTTTGCTGTGCTCATCATTTTTGGACTAAAATCTATAAACCAGTCTTCGTGGAGGGACAGGTCTATTCTAGAAGAGGGCATAGATACTGCCCAGCTCCAGAAATCTTTCCAGCGTTGTGACTGTGGTACTACACTCTTATGTCGAAATCAAGTGACCAGCGGTCGACAACATGCATGGTTAAGAGTATGCCAAAAAATCTAAAAAGCTGTAAATATTTCAAAATAATGATTCATATTTAAGTAGAAATTGCAGTTAAATCTTTTCCATACAAAAAGCAACTGAAATAGACTGGGATAGAAAACTGTGAGATGCTGCCTTGTGATGAATGGAAACTAATTTTGGCTTTTGTCTATTTCTGCAGAAATGTGATGTTATTCTATAACAAAAAAATTAATTTTGATCTAGTGATTCAATAAACCTCTAAGTAATTTCTGGTGAAGTTCTGGTAACTGACAGTAGCTTGGGGGAAAAAAAGTGATCTGCAGTTCAAAAAAAGGTATCTGCAGTTCAAAGAATTCTTGTATCTTAGTGAAAATTATCACAGAAAATATTTTTCCTTAAAAACCATATTGTTTTTTTTTGTTTTTGACAGGGAGAGAGACAGAAAGAAGGGGAGGGCCCAGAGCAGTCTCCATAGTTGACAGCGTTAGTTTTCTACATAGTTTCATTCCATAGGTGGGCGTGGGGTTGCACAGGGCAGGAACTGGGCCGGGGTCTCACCCCAGTGAGAACTGAACTGGGGGCACTCCCCAGTTTAGCATATGGGTCTGCACGGGCCAGGGCCGGGATTCAATCCTTGGTCCCCACAGCTGCAAAGTGAGCACTTAATCCACTGAGCCATCCCAGCTTCCCCTCACCTCACCTTTTAATTAGTAAAATGTGATTATGAACATAAATATAAACATTTGCTAATAAAATAAGAACAAGATCTAATAACAATATTCTAAGAGGCTTTATTGACTACAGTGCAAGTTACAGCATGAAGAAGAAACAATCATTTAAAACACCAAAGACCCTTACATAGCAAAGGTTAAGAAATAAATTAAGACTCCTGTTGGGCTGTGAATGGCAGGAAGGATAGGCCTCATTCACTTCGATCCTTGGGTTCTCGGTATTTCCACTGGATATAGTCAAAGATGTCTTTCTCACTATCCACTGGCAGGGGTTCTCCAGCAACACCTGCAAGTAAATGGAGAAAAGAAACTTATGAACCAGTTTTGGAATTCAGTTATAGAGGGTTAAGGGCTGATAGATATATTGAACTCACTTTCAGAAGAAAAAGAAAATGGTAACTACCGATAAGTTACTAAAAAAAAAAAGATATTGACTGCCCCCATCGTCCCATGAGCTTTTGTTTGTCACATATGCATAGGGTGCCAAAAAAATATAAACACATTTTAAGAAACAAAAAAAATATTAATATTGTAAATACTCAATATACACTGATAACAAAAGATGAATACAAGACACGTTCGACTTTGGCAATTACAAGAGGTGCTCAAAGTGGTACCATCAGCATCCAGACACTTCTGATTACGGTGCACTACTGCTTGAGCAACAGCGACCAAAGCATCCACTTGTATTGCTGCACATGCTGTTTCAATTTACCATGCGTCTCAAACTTATCATGAATGCGTACAATTGTTAGGCGTGTTGGAGGTTCTGTTGCACACTCACACCTCCATTGTTGTACTTCCACAACATTCTCAAGCTTCAAATATCACTTCAAAATGGTCTTGCACTCCTCAAACAACAACTATGCTTCTGCCATTTTTTTTGTCCTGCCTGTCACATGGTGACGTTAACATCCGTTTCATTAACACCATCTTTTGAGCAAACGTCATACTACAGATTGCTGCCATAATTCAATTTAACTTTGAAAAGCAATGCATAAGTAACATCTCTTAAAATGTGTATACATGTTTTTGGCACCCTGGGTACACCAGCTGCAAAAGGAACCTGAGTATCCCAACTATGGCCACTGAAGTGATCTCAATTCATTATTTTCTTTTTTCTGCTGGAAATCCATTGTAGCCACTATGTATTATAGAAAATATACTCTAGTTACCTTATTTTCCGGCGTATAAGACGCCGGGCGTATAAGACGACCCCCTAATTTTACAGTTAAAACATAGGTTTAGGCCTACATTCGCTGTATAAGACTACCCCCCACTTCCGAGGCAACACCAGTTCTTTTTTTAATTAAATTTTTAATGAATGACATTTTTCGAACATACCGTAATATACCGTACATTGATACGATAAATGGAAGGTCTCTTCACAAATGGCAATGCCAT